>CAJVPY010000751.1:0-23665 GCA_910591965.1 Dentiscutata erythropus
TGATATACAACATATCGATATTGTTGTTGTGACTATACTTTACCTTATATTACCCTAGGTTATCTCTTAAATTAACCGGATATCCTAATTGTGTAACCCGTAGTCAATTTTATAGTCCGGTTATCCGGATAACCTAACAGTTAACCGGTTATGATACCTTAGGGTACGAGCACTACCTCCAATTACCAAGAGCTCTGATTTTTTGCTATTTATTTCGATATTATTTAATTTATAAAATTCTTGTGCGATCTCAATTGTTTCTTCTAGCTCCTGCTTGCTGTTTGCTATAAATGTGGTGATATCTGCATAAGCAATAACTAGAATCCTCAAATCTTGTTGGACTGTTAAGTTCTTTCTAAGATTACTTGGCCACTGTACTTCTAGCCTATAACCTCGCTCAGGACTTTTTTGTATTTCATTAAGCAAAGAGTCATAAAAAATTTGCCACACCAAGGAGGATATTACTTCTTCTTGATCTATATCGTCACCTGCTACAAATCTCTCTGTCGTACCAATACTTGTTAAAACCTCCATTTCTCTACTTTTATATAAGCTTAGAATAAAGTTGACTGTCGTTTTGGGAAGTTTAATTTGTTTCATAGCTAACTCTAGCATTTTTAGCCCTACTGAATTGTATGCTTTTTTCATGTCCTGAAACATCATCCATAATTTTTTTTCTTTTCTTTTGCCTCCTCTATTAGGCAGCCTAGTAGGTGTATCAGTGATGCGGTGCCTTCGCCTGGTAGGCCTGCAAAGTTTTTCTCTCTAAGTATTTTCTTCTCTCCTATAACTTTGGTTAGTCTGTTCATTACAATTCTCATGACTATCTTTCTAAAAGACTCCAGATGTAATATCAGTTGAACATTGTTGAGCTTGTAATACCATTCTTTTGTTTTAGGTATTGGGTACAAAATACCTAGCTTCTACTTCTTTGGTATTGCGCCAAACTTTATATACGCTGAGGCAAGATTTATAAAAAACCCTCTTGTGATTTTTCCTGCCTCTTTGATTAAAGGATATGTGATTTCAGATATCCCTGGAGCAGATTTAGCTTTGACTTGTATGAGGGCACAGTCCTACTCCACTGCATTAATGTCGTTTAATACTTCTGAATACCATGTCTTATCTATATTCTCCTTTGGGGAGTATTGTTTTGTCACCTTTCTGGCAGTGTACTTGGGTCTGTTGTGTTTCTTTATTGGAATTGCTTTTGAAAATGTTCTTTAACTTCTACAAGGACTTCCCTTGTCTTGTATAGAAGTTTTACCTCTCCATCCATTTCTTTAGCAATTTGGTCTATTTTAATTTTTCTATATGGCCGATCTGGCAGGCTATTGATCATTTTCCACTGATTCAACACAATGATACTGTGTCTCTCTTCTATGCATTTTCTTATCTCTGCTTCTTCTAGTTTCTTAATTCTAACCCGCCATTCTTTGTATATAATTTTGGCCCAGATCTTGAGGTTTTCTATATTCAATAGCCCCGAATCGTCTAAAAGATTTCTACTATTGTTTTTTTGAGTTTGGTTCAATTGATTTAGTAGCTTCTCTCTGGAAGGTGCCTTTTTTGATTTTGTGACAGCCCTTGTTGCAAGCCTTGACTGCTAGTCTAAGATTGCGTATTTCTTTATCCTCTCTGCTAACTTGCGAGATTTCTGGATTTTTCTTTCTTTTTGGCAGGTATGTATTGGCAGCCATTCTCATACAATTTTTTATTATATCTCATTTCTTATCTAAGTTTTTTGAACCCCGCTTTTGCCACTGGTCTTTAAGTTTTTTGTCTAAGAATTCTTTGTATTGCTGCCAATCTTCTTTAAAGGCTTTGCCAATATTTATATTAACTCTTTTTCTGTTCCACTGTCTTTGTTTTGCTGGCTGGGCCTTTCTCAACTCTAGGCCTGTAAGGAGACTTGCACGTATAAGTTTGTGATCACTTGTTGTGCATATATCCATCTCATCAACTTTACTACTAATGATGTTATTTCTCTACTGCTCTGATATCCAAATATAATCAATACGAGTTTCTGAATTCTTATTTGACCATGTTGGCAGGTTCATTGTTTCTTGCACATCACAAAAATTTCTCTCTTCTAATGTTGATATAATTTTTTGCTTTAAATTTGTTCTAGACTGTAGCTCCATATGGCCTGTAGCATTGCTTGGATACTTATCTGTTCTAATATTAAGATCACCAGTACGATAAAGCATTGTAGTTTCTTTTTGTACTGCTCTATATTATTTCTTAGCCTTTCTAATATCTCTGCTTGTATATCTTTGTTGCTTAGAGCGATATATACAAAGATGATATATATTGTAAGCCCTTTGAAGTTTAGGCTAATACTTAAAAAGTATGGGCTAGTTTTGTTTATTTGTGTGATGTATCTTTCCCAGGACTCTTTTATCAAAACACCGACACCTGACCTCTTCTTTTTGTTAATCTTTGCATCAGTCCATATGCTTTTGTAGGAGTCTTTTTCCTTAATTGCGAACAGGCCCTCTTTACTACAAATATTAGTTTCTCCAATTCCTAAAATGTCTATATTTTTCTCTTTTGTGTAATCTATAATCGCTTTTAGCTTATTTTTATTGTCCTTCAAACCATTTATGTTGTGAAACCCTATATTTAAAATCCCAAAATATTCGTGAGTGTTTTTTTTCCCTTCTTCAGACTCAATATAAATCTTTTCTAGTTCATTTTCTCTATGCTCCTTCTCTTTTCCTTTCCGTGACCATGGAAGTTGGTTATTATCATCTGAAGTGTCTTCTATTATCACCCTTTCGTTTCTTTTAGACATCTTGGCTTCATTTATTGATTTGCCCTTGGCACCCTTAGGAGCGATCTACAGGGAGAGCCCCTGTGGTTCCATTATACGTTCTTGAATTTTGGGTTTCGAGCCTGTCTAGCCTGTTAAGGATTTGTTCTAAAGCAGTGAATATTGAATCTTTCCTTTCTTTCCCTTTTGCATTTTTTCCAAAATGCTTATTTTCCTCTTGTTAATCATGTGGGTAGAAGTTTTTCTTATTTTGGTTCTTTGCCGTTAAGAGTTGTTGAGATATGTTGAACCTAGCCTTCATACTGCTTTTATTTTGTCTCAATTCTTCTTTATTTCTAGTTCTCTCTCTTTTTCCTCCTACTCTTGGGGGTTGTTTCCTCTTCTTCTCTTTCAGATTCTTTTAACTTCAGGCTATTAGCATTTTCTTCTTGAGCAGATTTGTTCTATTTCTTGTCTTGAGGTCATTCTGGCTTTTTGTGTTGCTGATTCTTTGTAAAACTCCTTTTAGAGTATTCTTGCTTTGGTGTTTGCTACTCTAGCTTTTTGTCATAATAAAATATATTTGATCCAAGGGCCCGAATCATGTCCTCTTTTCTTTTAAAGTAGATGAAAGCTTTTTCGCTTTGGTGGCCGTTACTATTATTTATTGTGTATACTGCTTGTGCTCTGTATCTTCTTAGTTGGTATAGTAGTAAGCTGTCTAGAACTGTTCTAGGTATCTTGTTGATAGTGCACCTAAACTTATCTTTTTCATCGAGCATAGCTTTGTTGAATTTTCCAAAAGTTATTCTATACATTTTTTCTTGGCCCAATTGTACCAACTATTGCCCACTTAGTAGGTAGGTTCTCTTTCTTGTATTGTATGCTATGTCTATATAAAATGCTCTTCTCACTCTTTGGCCCTGTTGCTATTCTATGATTTTTGTTATACCATAGTGCTCAAGATATAGCTTGATCTTAGCTCCACTTGTGTGTTTTGGGATGTTCCATATTGTGAAATAGTAATATCGTTCATTCTCATGCTGTCGTGCAGCAAAACTCCCTCTTGGAGCCCATACTGAACTATAAATGTCTTTCTCTTTCTGATGCTCTTTCGATAATCTGCCTCTCTAGGCTATAGTCTGTCGTGCCCACCTCATTTTCTAACAAGACAGCCTTTATTTTTTTAGCATTGTTTTCTGTTATAACACTATTGTTATCTTGTTCCTTGAGTAATCTTTTGCATGGGTTTTCTTTGTTTTCTGCTACAATATTATTAACACCTATATTTGCAACTGGTAAATTGCTTATTTTATTTGCATTAGTGTAGCAGAAATCCATTATAATTGGGCCATTCTTGCCCTTTACGCATATATTTAGACGCATTTTGATGTCTGTGTCATGCCCGGGAAGTTTCTTCTCCTATTCAAATAGAGGCTGATCTCTAACTTCTTTGCTTCCAGCCCATTTGAAGTATTCAATTATATTGCGTACAACTGCGATTAGGTGAATGCCATTTGTGCCAAGGTATTCTGCTACGTGTATATCCTCATGTCGTATTGTTGCACACTATTTGTTATATAAGATACTTCTTTCTCTCTCTGTTTGTTTGAAAAAGCCTCTGAAATCCTCTAAATTTGTCATTTTGTACCGATTCTATATAAGATATCGATACACGTGAAGATTATTGTTTGTATAATGCCAGTTGTTGATTGGTCACGTTGTTTACTTTTTTTGGTAGTTTGATGTGTTATGTGTTTGTTTGTTGTTATAGTGATCTGCATTGGGTCAAGGCTGATTCTCCAAAAATTCCATTTTTTTAAAATTTTCTTATGAAAGTTGTCTATTTGGTCTCTACCGCTCTTGTCGTAAAGTTGGACCAGATGTGTTTCTAAGTACCTCTAGGTAGATTTTGTGCTACTCCTTTTTGCTTAAGCCTTGGAGCCTTGCTAGCTAGTGGACTTGTTGTTATTTTTGTATATTTTCTTTAGCTCAAAAATTGGTACGAGAATCTACAGGGGAGAGTTGTGTTGTTTTTTTTTTGAATAGCTTTTCTATTAGATACAATGCTATCTTTTAAATAATATATAATATAGCCTATAGTCACATTTAAAGCATGACAGAAGTTCTTTTTTATTGGCCACAAATGTGCACATTGCAGATCCTAATTTGTTAGATATGATTGGCCAAAAATTTTATATACTAATGTAGTACGTGCGATCTTATCGATCAAAAATTTTGTAGTTAAAAATTCGTCACAAATAGAGCTGTGTTTTGTTGAGTTCTTCGCGGTTGAGTTTATGTGTGATTGGAGATTGTTGAATGACAGTTGTAGTCGAGTTTTATTATATTCAAGTTTTGTTGTAGTCAAGTTTTACCATAGCCAAGCTTCGGTGGTTAAGTTTCGCCAGGTCAAGTTTCACCGGGTTGAGTCTGTTGGTTAATTTTTGCCGTGGTCGCCATTGCTAGAGAGTTGGTCAAGTTTTTCAGGGGTCTTTACTGTTACCAAGGTCAAGTTTTATAGTAAGTTCTATTATTACTATTGTAAATAAATATAATTTGTACTTTTAATGACTAATCATTTTTATCAAAAAAAAAAAGCATAAAAAAAAATGCCAGCCAAGAATTTTGGTCCCTGTTCAATTGTTGATTGTACGAATATCAATATTAATTTTCATACGCTTACAAAACTTGCATATGAAAAATGTTGCATGAAACGAACAATAGAATCATATCCTTACCTTGAGGTTGGGAAACAACTCTGTCACTCTCATTATTGTAAACTTGTGGAGCCAGACAGAGACTAACGGGGCACAAGTCAAAAAATATAGATAACTAAAAAAAAAAAATTTTTAAGCCAGTAGAACTCTTATCAAACGATGTAATTTATACATTTATTTTTTAGGGTTTTTTTTTTTTATTAATTTTTTTTTTTTTAATTTAAATAGATCACATTTGTTTCGAGTATAGAAATGTTAACGGAGGTACTATATCATCAACAACATCAGGAACATGCTAGTCTAGAATTAGACCCAACAAAATTTGTAAGCATGATCGAAGCCACTAATCCCCAGCTTCAGGGTTTTTTCAACTATATGACGAATGCGATTATTCCAAAAGAACGCTCGGCTCACAATATCAATGAGGCAAAAAAATCTATTGTTGGATTATGCTATATGATAGCAGGTCTGCGTAATAAATTTGTTAATCAACACAAATTGGAAGTTGGGCTATACTTGATGGCCTCAGGTGCAACATGGGAAGCTGTTGATACGATGTCAAGTCTTGGGTACTCAGCATGCGCTAAGACGGTAGATACGTATAGAAAAAAAATTAGAAATGAACATTTTGCAAAAATCATAAAATATTTTTTAGAGCATGTAATTATGTAAATTTTTATTAACATTAAATAAATTTATTCTTGTATATTAAATATAATTATGTTTTTTTTTTGTTAGAATTATTTGTTTCATGTTTATAATATCGACGATTATCATTCGATACATGAAAATCGTAGACTCGATATTGTATCGACCTCAACCGCCAACTATTTTGCTACTTGCATAGCCAAACCGATTACTGACTACCCTTTTGTGCCAATTATATATAACGGCATGTCAGTTCACAACCCAGAAAATGTAGAGGCATCGAAAATTTGTTGGTATCTACTTCACTGATACATGGGTATATTCGATTATTCATATTCCGATTATTAGTTACACGAAACCTCGCAATATCATGAATTTGATCCGATCGAATTGTTAACTATATACAGTTATGTTGATAATATAAAAGAGCGCAAAGAAGAGCGATCAACAAAGAGGCTTCAGCTTGTAGGGTTAAAAGAACAAAGTTTGCATTCTGTGCAAGACTATGTTAAGGTTTTAAATTTTTTACTATCAATAAACGAAAAGACACAACATTTAAATAGGCAAATTGCACCGATAGTTGCTAACTGGCCGGGCCAAATATTCATTAGAAAAGCACTGTATACATCAGTCTATTCACAGCAAATCGAATCATTTTTACCTATCCTAGGTCCTTTACATGTATTACTTAATAGTAGAGAACATGTTATATTAGTATATCATTCATTTTTTATGAAGTTGTTCTATTTTGTATTTGGAGAGAAGAAAAGATTTGCAAAGAAACCTCGCCCCTGGAGGATAAATCTCTTATTAGAACTTGTGTGAAATGCTTGGATTAAAATAAAAAATGACATTATTGTAAAATTTGGCCAATTATGCAAGGATATCGAATATCATGCTATGATTGATTTGGTTGACAATTTAGTTCCTGCTACACTTGATGTCTATGCTTTGATATTTTGATCCGGTCAATTTAATAAATATGTAGAGGCAATTTTTCGGATCTGGACTTTCGCTTTGCGCTGGAAGCGAAAGAATTACAATAAAACACCTCTCGTATTTCTTTCGGATATATTTTACTGGAACAATATTAACCATCCTTTTTTAAACGTATTATGGGATCATTTAACTTGTTTTACCGAGTATTTTGTAGAAAACGTACACAGTAAAATTAGAGCAAACACGTCTCAAAATGCAACAGTTGATAATATTATAAAACAAGCTTATGTTATTATGAACCACGATTGTACATTTAAAGACACCTATTGCAAAATGCGATGATATCCTACACTCTAACAGCATTAAACTTTTTGTACGATAAAACTGCGCTTTTTCTTCTACAACATTTTCAAGATCTGTACCACAATCGTGGAAAAAGTAAACCAAAGCCTAATAGTCATAGAAAAATATAACAATTTATTTAAATAAATCTCGCTTTTTTTACATTAATGAATTAACAAAAAGTAACCCAAAATCTAACAACAGGAAAAAAAGTGACCCAAAGTCTAATAAAAGAAAAAAAAATTACCAGAAATATACCACCTTGCTACCTTAAATGAGGACGTGGATTTACGACATCTACCAACTGGCTACAGCACAGCACATTCCCCACATCCTGAATTATGTGATAACTGCGGACTTCCGTTCATCGGTAATAATAGCTCAGTATTTATTTGTAGCCATGGCTACTATTCAAATTGCTATCATGGAAAATGCATTCATTGTGAGGAATTTTATAAGAAGGAGATTTTTAAAAATGTTAAAAAGTTTTTAAAGTGGATTGAAAAGGGAGCTGATACACTTACTAAGGAGGACATTGATGACAACGATGAAGACGATGTAGAAACTGTGGAAGAGAATTCCGGGGAGGTAGAGACAATAGATATTTCAGTGAGTCTGGCAGCACAAATTGAACAAATAAAATACTAGTAAATACATAAAATATTTGAACCAGCTATAAATTCTCTTCTGGCTTCGTAAAATGTTTAAAAAAAAAAAAAAAAACTTTTTTAAAAAAAAAAAAACCAAGTATAATCAATTTTATTATGAAAACTCTCACTATATAAAAGTTGTTAAATCGTTAGATTAGTAAGATGGATTTATACAATCTACTTACTTTACAACCCGAAGAACAGTCTAGTAAAGTTTCAAATAAAACGGTTGATTTTTTTTTTTTGTAATCATATGATGTGTCTCCTATTATATGATTTCAATATATAAATGTTTGTGTCACCACAGTGCGTAAAATCGAACTTCCGTCATGCTCACATTTAGAAAATTTTAATTTTTATATTCTTCATTATCTATAACTATAGATATATTACAACAAATAAATAGAGTTTCAATTAATACTAATTAGTTCAATATAGCTAAACTATAGACTATATATACTTTAACAATTTTATAGTTTTTAGTACTATAAAATAATTCTTTTCTAGGCCTTTATGTTGTATGTTTTGAAACTACTACTTTATTTTTTTTGTCACTTTATGTCAACTGTGAAAAATTTCTTAATAATATGTAATTTATTCGTGAAAATATTATTTGTAGTAGGGGTGTAGTAATGTAGCGAAGTGGTGAAGTTGTCACACCCCCAAGTTTGTTGGCTATAAGTACTGAGTTCGAATCCCACTAGCAATGTTTTGGATAATTTACTTGTGCTATGGTGATGGCTTATTCTAAATTGGGCTAGAGCTCTGTTATACCATAGCTTGTGCTACAGTATCCTGTAAACTGGGACATTTGGTGCTAGGAGACATGGATACATTTGTGTCATTGTACAAAGGAATACAAACTAGTATAGGCAGTGCAAACTCATAATTAGAGGACCTGAACAATATATATAGAGGTTATATTAGCTTTAATATAAACTTTTTACAAATTTTATCTACTTTTTTTTTTTTTTAAAAAAAATTTTAACAGTCTTGCTAGTGTTCAATTTATTACAACTATATTTAGGTGAGAGCTAAGCTTTCTCAAACAATACATATATCATCCATAACCACAAACAGAAAGTTACTATGATAGTGAGCCTGACATTATCTAGCTGCAATAAATATGCCCATATGTGACTTGTTGCACCAACCTGTATACAAGTTAGATAAACTTTGTTAGCCTATCAAAGCTTTTCCTTTCATATCTCCTTTCTTTACCGAGAGCAAAAGAAAGTGATAATTTTATACAAAACTACCAATATTACCAAGAAAACAAAACAAAAACCTAACTAAAAAAAAACAAATAAAACAAAGGAGTATTTTAAAGAAAAAAAAAGAGGGTACAATGAGATGTAAAAAAAAGAAACACAAAGAGAAAAGCCCGAGGGCTGACAAAAAGGAGAACTACCTCTATCAAGAAATAGCACAGGGGAAACGAGAGAAAAAAACAAAACAAGAAATATACTATTATAATCTGTGCCAGGTTTAAGAAAAAGTTTTATAACAACTGCAACATTTGTATATCTCAGTTACAATATAAGAACTTTAATATCTGACTACTGGCCACCTCCGGATGTCTCTTATACCAGAGACCTGATCCCAGTCACATAGAGGACCCATATCTATAAATTACGTCGTGTATCATATCCACTAATAAACAAGGCACATAGTTGCATTCCTGGGTACATCCGAATTTGAGAGGTAAACAATACTGATCTTTTGGAAGGGATAAGCTAAATCATTCACTTTTTGTCAAAAATTTTGGAGAAAACCAACAGAACCAAGAGAGACTTAAGGAAAGGACCACTAGCACCCAAAGAGAGTATTTTATCCTTAAAAGAACCGACAACTAGTAACCCTTTTTCTAGGAAAGGGGAAGAGCTACTATACTTGCTTTTTGGTAAGTAATAAACTCTAGACTTGTTGGCAAGTAGCATATAAAAACTACTTCTAAACAACAAGTACTGTACTAGCAGTGAGTGATAAACTCTGAAGAAGTTAGCAGGTAGCATATGAGAACTACCTCTAAATAACAACTGTCGACTTATAGTTTCCAGTTTTGTGCTCTTCATTACTTACTAGTTACTGTTTTTATAAAAATTGTTTGGGAAATTTTGGTTTTAATAATCGTCGAAAACATTTTATCTACTTTTATTAAAGCAAATTATCCTAACTTTATATATAAGCTTTAATATTTAAATAGTTTTATTCAATTTACAAATATAACATTTAATTTTTTTTATAAAAAAAATACTAGTTTTCTTAGGTATCACATAAATCATATGATATATAACTTGTATATTGATAAATAAAATCACAAAACTAATTATAAAATTATTTATTTATTTATTTAGAGACTTGTTATTGCCACCCTCTATTTTTGTTAATGCCACCTCTTAAATTTTAAAAAAGTGCTCCAGAAGAGGTATTTTTATTAAGTAAATCCTTATTTTTATCTTAATAAAAGTTGGTCATCAGGCCTTTTCGGTTCTAATGGTAGTAAAATCATTAAAATCGGGCCAGTAGTTTTTTTTAAAAGTAAATTAATTTTAGCTAAATTCAGATATATATATCTTAGGAACTACAGGCCCATTTTTAATGATTTTACTACTATTAAAACCAGAATGGCCTGATGAACAACTTTTATTAAGATCAAAATAAGGATTTACTTAATAAAAATACCTCTTTCGGAGCACTTTTTGATATCTTGGAGGTGGTATTAACAAAAATAGGGGTGGCAATAACAAGTCTCTTTATTTATTATTATTAATTAAGATATATATGGTAAAAAAATTCATTGATCTTAAAATTTTTTATTTCATGTTTTCAGATTTATTAATCTAAAATATTAAAGTATAAAAACTCAGAACTAAATTAGATATTAATATAACAACATCTAACATTATATATTCTACTAGCATTATTTTAACTCTGCTGATTTTGATAATAAATAAATATCTATGTTTGCTCTTTTTAACTCCAATTGCAATTACCAAGTTTAAAACTATTTATTCTGTAAGTGCATTCTATTTTTGCTAATTCTTGACAATAAATGAATAACTTCCATTCTTTTTAGCTCCAATTTAACTAAGATGATAGCTTTCAATATTACATATTCTACTAGTATTACTCAACTCTACTGCTTTTTGATAATAAATGATTGCCTCATATTCATCCTTTTAAACTCCAATTTCATAAAAATAATGATCACTAAGAATATTTATTTCACAAGTATGCCAATCTAATTCCACAAACATTGCTTAATTCTGCTACTTTTTGATAAATTAATATCCTATATTTATTCTTTTCAATATTGATTTCTAAAAATAGCAGACTATTCATTTTACAAGCATGCCCTATTTACTAATTATTGACAACAAATGAATACCTTATGCTAGTTTTTTTCAACTCCAATTCTACAATCCAAACATATTTCACTAGCATTCCTCAACTTTGCTGCTTTTTGATAATAAATAAATATTTCATATTCATTCTTTTCAATTCCAATTCTATAAACATTCCATCAGTGTTCCTATCTCTGATGATTTTTAATAGTAAATAAATACTTTGCATCCATCCTTTTTTCAATTTCATTTATAGCAATATTCAACTTTACAACATTTCCCATCTCTGCAGATTGTTGATAACAAATAGATACCATATATTTATCTTTTTTAGCTCCACTTCCAGTAGTCAAGTGCAAATTTCAATAATAAACAACTTCAATTACATCAAGATAATATCTAACATTACATGCTCTATATTTATAACAACAAATACAGTACTAAGTACAAATATTTTAATAGCATTCTCTATCTATAACCTTGACCACTAATCCTAATCTAACTGACTACTATGAAATATTGAAAAAACACATCACAAAATAACATACTAATAGCATATATTAAGCCACTGTAAAATGGTATAGAAAACTCATTATAAGATTTCCTGTTGTCCAAGTCCAACAAAATTGAGACCTACAAATAATAACTGTCAATAGTGTTTCTATCTATTATCCATTTATCAATTTATCTATTAGATATTCATATCTAAACTTATTTGGATATCCGCTTTACTATTAATATCCGGATAATTATCTGAATATCTATTAGATTATCCAGATATCTAAGCGATTTTGGATTATTCGGATAAATAAATATGGATAAATAGATAACAGATTATCTGGATTGGAACTCTAACTGTCAAAAAAGACAGTATAGCAATAATGAAGACAAAATACTTGAAAAGAAAAAAACTTATCTTAATGCTGATTTGTGTAATCGGCAATATCACAACTTGCTAAATAGATTTTTTTCTCTCCCTTTTGTTATCCAAATTTTAAATATAACCTGTCTTAAACTTATTAATTTTAACCACTTCTAATAACATAATATCAAATGCTTTTATCAACTTTTAAATATAACTTTTTAGACCAATAACTGCTTTTCAAAATATAACATTTTTGTAAAAAAGTAACCTTTTTATTCAAAATTTCTATATAACCTCTATATATATTGTTTAGAGTTCTATGATTAGTTATTCAGAATCAACATAAGACCTACTACAGTAGTCTGAGAGAACCAAAACTAGCTTGGCAAATCCCAATTAAGGAAGTAGTAGATTAATTTAATCAAGTGCGACCTAATACTACAGGCTGGACTCCAAAAATTAGAGAAGTTGTGCAACAAATGATTTTTCGATCAAAAGAGATCTACCAACCTGGCCGCCAAGAACACCTAATAGTGACCTTTGGAGAAAAAGGTCACGTGCCATGAAATCATAGACCAGAGATCAATTTTTAGACCTGAGTCTGGAAAACTCGAATCTGAGCAGACCAATCCTTCTGGGCCTTCTGAATTTGGAAGTATAATGATACCAAAAGGAGTAGGATACAAAAAGTGATAGAATGTAGTACAGAGATCTGTAAATCTTAAAAGAGTAGAAAGTAGGTAACAGTAAAGGTCTAATAGTTATGCTATGACTTCAAGTGTATAGGTTAAGCTATGGTGTAAATTACTGAAGTCTAGGTGAATACATTGTGAGAATGTACCACTCTAGCAGGTTTACCTCGAGGATAAATAAGAATATACGGACCTATTCTAAGTTTGGCTATTAATCTAGTGGTGTCGCATAGATCATATGCTTGGTATATGTGGTGAGGTTATACTCAGATCTTAAGTCTCACATAGTGAAAATAAGGATATGATCAGAGGGTTTAAATGGGTATCTCACATAATGGGGGCAGTGTTGTATATGGAACAATTTTGGACAATTTTGGACATTTTTTCAAATTAAAATTACTCAAAATTTTATTAAGATAATCTATTTTAATTTTTTACTAATGAGTCCAGCACCTAAAAAATATATAATTATATATTTTTTAAATTACTTTATTAATTAGTTAAACATAGGACATAGGCTTGGATGATTTTGGACAATCTTGGATATTGGATATTTTACATAGTGTGGATACGTCCTATGTACAATACTGAGTGGGGTGCAGGTATGGCAAATAGTATAAAACCCTTAGCATAGCACTACCGCTTTGGGCAGACTATTTAAATTAGGCACCAAAAGTGTATGTGTAGCTATATGTACTCTTATTGTATACTGAAATAATATTTAATGATAATAAATTGCCATTGACAAAGAGGTCACCTTAACATTTAAAAAAAAAAATTGTTTGTAATGCTATTTGTATAAAATATACCATATCAAATAATTTATATTATATTCAACAAGTATTCAAAAAGCTATAAAACAATTGCATACTCACAAAGCTTCATAATATATATTATATATTGTATACATTTTCTTGTATAATTAGAAATATATAACTACAATCATATTTATTAAATATATTATATTTCAGTATTTGGGAAGTAACTTTAGCAGATAGAAGTATTCTCAGTATAACATGAAAAAATTTCTTAGTATAAAAAGCCTGATCGAAAGTTTCTTATTTTTGTTATTTTGATAAATCATGTGATCAGGATTAAACAATTTGTTAAAATCAAGTTGTTCTTATTGTATGCCAATTTGCATTATTAATTGATATTAATTAGGATTGCCAATTTTATAAATTTACACAAATCAGGTTGTTGCATTAATTTGTATTAATCGGTAATATGGCAAATTTACAATCTAATATTAATTAGGTATAAATCAGTTTAAAATAAAACAAATACCTAATTGTTCATATTCTGACTAGTGTAGCTAGTAAGTGAATATTAAAGTTAGAATATAGTTGGTCTAATATATTGTTATAAATAAATATATTTTAGACTTTAATATTAAAATAAGAAAAGAGTTGTTAAGATTAAGTAAAAGCAAAGTTTAAAAAAATTTAATATACTTTTTTTAAATAAAAAAATTAATACAATATGATTTTTATATTTAATTATAAAGTTAAAGTTTTTTAAAAAATTAAATAATTATTTCAACCCAATAGCTCTAACTCTTTTGCATATCAAACCAACCTTATTTCTAAAACTCACAAACTCTGGGTTCTATCTTATTATAATGAACATATTGTAATTGGTCAAGTTTGCAGAACTTTTTCACAAACAAATACTATCTCTATAACACACTAGCAATATAATATCGACACTTCTATCTCTAATCATTACCCACTACCTCCTATTTCTTGCATATCTTGTCAAGGCTATAACTTTAACTTTAATCATATTTTTAGCTGTTGTACTTTAGAAGTATCTGCTATTCTTTCTACCCAGTTCTTGAAAAAGAAAAAAGCTAACAAACAACTTAATCTTAACACAAATTATATTGACCTTATATATTCTACTAATATTAAATATCCTTTAGAAATACCACCATCACTCTTAATTAATATTATTAACTCTCCTTTATTTAATATATTCTTTAACAATAAAGCTTCTCACTAGCTTTTCCAGATTGCATTAACCAACTCATCCCAACATGAATTTATTTTCTATACTGATGAATCTGTTAAACAACTCAGTACTAACCAATACTCTATAGGTATTGGCTGGGTTCAAATTTATAACAATTCAGTTATACAAAACTTTTCAGCCCAAATCTCTAATTGGCTCTCTTCCTATAAAGCTGAACTATTAGCAATATTGTCTGTTATCTTTACAATTTCACGCAACTCCAGTCTACAAATCTATACTGATTTATAGTCAATTATATCTAAATATAACAAACTTCTTACTTTATCTTCTTACTTTACTAAATACTTCAAATTTAACTCCCAGCCTTTTTGGCACACACTCCTTAATATTTTAAAAACCTTTAATATTCAACTTTCTTTTTTTAAAGTTCAAGCCCACTCTGATGACACTTTTAACAATCTTGCAGATTTACTTGCAAATAATCATTCTACTTTCCCAATATTATTTTTTAACCATACTAATTTCTATAACCGCTACTTTATTATTTTATAGAAAAACAACTTTATTGATAGCCTGTAAGATTTTTAATGAATCGGGCCAGATCTACTTAAAGGATGTAAGCGATTTATTGTATTTAAGTTAAAATAAATTAAATTTTTATTTATTCTTATTTATTCTTACAAAATTGTCTGCCTTTTTGTACTTCGAAAGAAGCAGCCTTTAACAGTATATAAAAATAATAAATATTGCACGAAACTAATATAAATAATTAAGCATTGTAGTCTTAATAGTCTTAGAGCTTATTATTCTCAAGAGCATATTCGTAACATAAGGAGGCATATAAATACAAATAATAATAAATAAATAAATAAGCATAACGATCATGACATTAAATAAGATTATTATGTTAATATAAATAACAGAGGCGCCATAGTTACAAGAATTATAGGATAACGATCCTAATAATGCATTAATCTTACTTGTCCCTGTGATATAGTATACTATCTGTTACTTACTTGTCCCCATGATACGGTATACCATCTGTTACTAAAAAAAAAAAATTAGTATCATGGGTTAATATGGCTTATTACATAGCTCTTCGAGATATTTCACTAAACAAATATGCAACATATATAACACAGCTCTATAGTTCTCACAAAATATGCACAAGAATGGTCTTATTTTTCTTATCTAATTGACTAGAATGTCTCTAAAAACTTCACATAATTTCACTAATCCCAAACTAAATCATCTAAAATCTTTTAAAATCAAAATGTTATTTAATATACTACCTATATATACACACCTTCATAATATTTATTCTTATATATTTATATTGCCCAATTGCTTTTCTTGCAACAATTTAGACTCTCCTTCTCATTGGTATACTTGTTCTAATTACAATCCTTTAACTCAAACTATTAACTCATCAATACATGATACTATTACCAATACTGGTCTTAATCTTTCTTCTCATCAACTAAATAATCTTATATTATCTTTTCACACCCTGCTTTCAATCTTCTACTATCTCAACTATACCCTTATTCTCTTAATTCTATACTTAAAGATCTCATACCTATATTCTTAATCCAATCTCTAGACTTATTTAAAATTTCATACTCTAATGCTTTCCAACTCATTATTTGGTTACTTCTTAAAATCTCTAACCAACTTTATAACCATATTTGGATCTCATATTGTACCAATTTCTCTAACTAGAAAAAATCTTGCAAAATTCTCTCCTATCCTAACTATAAGGTGGCATCTATAATTTACGTTAAACCAGTGCTGTATTGTATATAAATGGGAACCTTGATGATAATATCGTATGGTATTATCCTTAAGATTTTATAACAATACTGGTTTAATGTAAATTATAAATGCTGCCTAATAGAACCCCGAAATATATATAGATAGGTTAGATTTTATTTTGCTTATTTTTGATCTTTTTGTGCAGATTATTTCTATTTATAGTAATTAGTTTGCTTATTTTTGACTTTTTTCTGCAGATCTTTCTAAATTTAGTAATTTTTGTAAAACCTTATTCTTTTATATATATTTTGGGGTCTTACTATAATACTCGACCCCAATCTTCTTCATGATTAACCAATAGAAAAAACAAAATTAACTATACTTATAGTTGTCCTTGTAGCTCTGCTAACTAATTACACTTTGAACTTAATACTTGTCCTCCTTTAGAGCAAGCTACTCTTAAATTTAATATTTGGTCTACTATGTAGATAAATGTAGTATATCTATAAACCATATTTTAACAATTCAAATCTAGGTGAGTCTTGACTACTCTAGTAGGTTTAGGTTACAGATAATTAATTTGAGCTTTTAGTTTAAGCTTTTAGTCTGAGCTTTTATTCTTGAATATAATTTATATTTATTTGTTGTTACAGATTATCGTAAAATCAGATCATTATGAAATTTAAATTTATTTTATATATGATTTTTAAATTTTTTTGGGGCTTTTTTTGTAAGCTTTTTTTTTATAGTTAAGTTAGGGTTTAGAGTTAGAATTATTAATAAAAGAGTATAGATGAATTTTGGTAGAGCTTATATTTTCAAATTAAGACCCCAAATTTCATGATAATCTGATTTCACGATAATCTGTGATATTTGTTATTATACAAATTAAGTTTTTATATAGTTAATATGTAATTACTTATATAAATTAATTAATAAAGATATGAGCAAGGCCTCATCTTAATATCAAAAAAAAATAATAATAATAATTAATTAACCAAAAAGCAATTAATTGACAATTCATGAGTTAATAGAAGAAAATAATTTGCAATCAATAAATAAATATGATATAGTTTAATTAATAAAATACCTAATTAGTAAATATAAAAAATTTCATATATATTATATTGTTTTTTAAACTGCTTACAAATTTATTCTTCTACTTAATAGAACTTGCTAGTTTAAAGCTTATACACCTTTACAAAAACAACCTACTATATACAAAACTCAGGTCTAATTTATTTTACTAATTTTAAAACTAATAATTAGACCTATAAGTTTTTTGTATAAGTATAAGTCTGATATTTGGGGTTTATTCTATTTTATTAGTTTTTTTCTATTTGTATACTCCAGGTCTTTTATATTTTACTAAAGCTTTATTTCATGTTATAAATCTAGAAATCTGGGAGAGTCTTATATATAGCAATTTATAGTACTAGTTTAGTTTTAGATTTTCATCTACTAGTTTAGATTTTGTACTCTAAACAAACAATCTGCTAGTTTAGTTTCTACAGGTTTTATATAAACAAGCTCCTAGTTTAGATTCAATTCACTATAATTTAAAGTTTTGGGGTTTTTTAAGCATTATATTATTATTATTATTATTTTTTCTTTGATAACTGCATACTAAATATTTACTACTTAATACAAAACTAAGCTATTTAATAATCTAATTAGACTAAAACCCGGCTGTCTCTTAAGATGCCCAAGTTTGGTTATTGCACTGATGTTGACCACTATATCCCACATATAGTGCGCCGTATTTAAAGATATAATCTAGCCTGGGCTCAGCTCCCATCAAATATTTACAATCTTTTAGTCCACCAACTTGGTGGGTTAGAGCTTAAAATTCTCTGTCTTACCACTACTTCTGACAAATGTTTTACCTTCAACTTTATCAACTGATCCACCCCTACAACTTTTATTCGCTTATTTGTTTTAAGTTGGTCTTCAATACTACTACTCTAACTAGGTATGATGTTCTCCTTTCCGTGAGATCTTTTTCTTTTTTCATTTTTCTTTGGTCGCTTTTCTTCAGCTCCAATATTATTTTCTTTCTTCCATGTGATAAATTTTCTACATCTATTACTCCATACTAGTCTATAAAAGCACTCTTGCATGCCAAAGCTAGCTGCCTTAGGGTTTTTAGTGCTACAGCTTCATTTTCTAGAATATTACTTAACCACAAAAGTGTGCGGTGTCTAAAAAGACCTTTTGACAGGAGACTATGCGCCTTGACTCTCTCGACTAATGTTGAACTGAGAACAGCTCTCCACAAGTCTTGTACTGTTAAAGCTACTCTATAAACTTCGTCTATTGACGCCCAAGCTAGACTAATACTGAACTTCTCAATTTCCCACCATGTTTTGTCTAGTGCCTGACACTGCATAAGGTGATCCATATTCTCTTCCTTATTATCTTCACAAAGGACACATATAAGATCCAAATAAACTGAGAGTTTTCTCTTGTATAAGACATTTTTTTCGTTGGGAGTGTTCGTGACAAATTTTTAATATATCCAACTAATCTGAGACTTTTTTCCATTGAGTTGCATCTCATACCTCTGAACTCTTTGAATCTCCCCAACAATTACTCTAAATCAAATCTTCTGCTTTTTCATTCTCGTCATGTAGGTGAGTCTTCTTTTGTATGTACCAGGAGCTTTCAATTTTTATATTGATAATCTGGAGTATAAAGGATCTTATTGGAGAGTCTACTTGTTCACCTTGCCATCTTACATCTAGACCCAACTAAGTTACAAATTGACCAATCTTCATCTAAAGCTGCACCTTCTTTTGCTAGCTTGTCTGCCATCTCGTTCTACTTAACACTACCATGTACTTTAACCTTCTTCAAGTTTACTTTGAGCTCTTTAAACTGAATTGTCTCTACTATCTTATCTATAATTAAATAATTTTTTAATTTACTTGATACTCTGAAGCTTCTGTTTTCTAATACTTTCTAAATACTATCTATTGCGACCATACTATCCGTATTAATCTCGACTGTACTTTCTGAACATGTGGTTAGTAGTGCATACCAGATTGCTATCAGTTCTAGTCTTGATGATGAAGGCCATTTTTCTACCCTTACACTACCTCTGGTGATTTCTGTTTCAGATTGTTCTGCATGTATTTGTATTCATTCTGCGCCTATTAGATCGATAATCACAGATTTGTCGCTTAATCGTACCCATAATCCATCCGTAAAAAATATTAGGTTCCTGTTTCCTTGTCGTAAGTTGTAACTTATATTCCTAATTAACAAACTTTTGACCTTTGGCTTAAAGTGCTGGTTTTTAATAAAGGTAATGTCTACATGTTCAACTGGCTACAACTCTACAAACTTCTCTTCTCCACCTTGTACAAAAACTGTGAGTGCAAAAAACCAAGATATAGGAATCAGCATGAACCACCTATTCTCTTTTTTAACTATACTTTTAACTTGGCGAAGGCTTTGTATAATGAACTTCTTGCCTACACATTGGTCTGTTTCGTCTGCTATATTTATTCTACATCCATTATATCATTGTAGAAACCCGGTACTATAACCAGGCTCTGTTAGCCAGTGTTCGAAGTATATGTCTTCACCTTCAGTGTTTGCAATGCGACCAACTATTGGTACCATTGAATCTTGTTCTCTTAATACTATCCAGGGCTTGCATCTCTTGTTGGTTTTTGATTTCTCATGCTGCACTAGGAGATATATTGGGTTTCCACAGCATAGCTGGTATTCACTTTTAAGTGTTCTTTCTTCTGCTAAAACCAGGACCTTCTTTTCAATTTCACTAAACCAGCAAGCTTTCTTTCCTGCTATACATTTACCTTTTACAGCTTTGAGTTGCTGCCAAGATAGAAGTGTATTGTCTTCATGATCAATTAATTGCCCTAAAAAGAAAACTTCTAATTTGATACGAGATTTCTTGCTTCTTTCAAATACTTTAGATGATACTAGATCACTTATCATAGGGCCTGTTCTCTTTAAATACCACACTTGTTTATTTGTACTAAGGAATAGATCAAGTTGTTTGCACCTTTCGATTGTGTTACAGGCAATATTGCTTCTCTATCTAATCTTGCTCATCTCAGCTACCGGACACTTCCAAAAATCTTGGCATATTCCTTTATGGAAAATACCTTGTCTAACTCTAAGCTTTATAATTCTGCCTATTGTGTTTATATTATTTAGACTCTTTAGTAATGCAACTGCTTGTCTTGCTATAAGTGAACCAGTAAGCGATTGAAACCCGAGCATACTGTTATGTAAAATAATATTGTTCAAACATGTTTGAGCTATACCCAACTTTTTTTTGAACAAACATAGCATTGGTTGATAAATTGCTGCTACTTCTTTTTCTGCTAGTGGAATAACCTGCAAGATATATTCTAATTTGGGTATTAATACTTGATTATTTATATAGACTAGCTGGCTTGCTGTAACTTTTTTTTTCCCTATTAGGTGCAAGAAAAGGCTCACTATCTTTTTGGCTCTGTTTTTAATATTAGCTACTTCTGTTGAGGTGTGGAGCATAACACCTAAGTACTTCACGTCATATAGCCTTCTTTCTGCCATAATTTTGGTACCACAAAAATCTATAAATCTTTCCTGTCTAACCAATGCTGAGTTAACTACTACTAGTTTGGATTTGCTACCATTTATCTTAATATCGTTTAATCTAAAAATTGTTTAGCCAAAGCTACTATATATTCCAGTTGTTGCTTCAAAGTTGCTATCCAGGCTGTGTCATCAGCATAGGCTAGTGCCGCCTGTCTAATTTCTTCTATATGATCCAACTCCATCTAATATAAATATAATGAATATCTACAAATTTAAATATTTTATATTCAATTCAAAAAACAATCAACTCTTCCCAATGATCACCTGGACCAAAATTTTCTGCTAAAGAAAAACCAGAACTACTTGTTGGAGAGTCATGGCCTATACAGTGGTTTGTCTAGAGGTCAACTACTACTCTCGGGGACTCCTCTAATAAAGGATATTCAGTATGCAAGCCAGGAGCATTATTATACAAGATAACTGGCAGGTGGTGCTTTTGTATAAAAAATCTTAGTGGAGTATGGGTAGGGAGGCCCAACTTCATTGATGAAGCTGTTTGGTCGTTACTTAAATGAGGAATACAGGGAAAACAACAAGAAGCTCTGCTTTTTCAACACACTTGTTTAAAAATTTTGAAAGTACTTGCAACTCTTTTTTTATATTTCTTCCTTCTATCGGTTTTTCAAAAAATTTTTTCAAAAAGTGGAGATTTGGCTTACCCTCTCCAAAAGATCGACATTGTTTATATCCCAAATCCGAAAAGCTGAGTAAATTACAACCATGTGTTTGACGAATACGGTGCTACTAATTTGAATAGGTCCTGAGTTCTAGGTCGTAGCCAAATATTCCAGAGTTGGTTGTATAGTCGCGAAGCGTTTTATTAGAGATATACAAATGTTGTATTTGTTATATAATTTTTATACTTGCCTGGCATGGGTTATAATAGTGCACTTTTTTTTTTCTTTTTTGTTCGTTTTATATGCTATTTCTTGATAGAGATAGCTGCTATTTCTCATAGGAGATAGCTTTTCTTGCTCAGCCTGTCAGGGCTTATTTCTTTGTTTTTTTTTTTTTTTATATTCTCTGTTTCTCTCATTTTTATTCCTTATTATTTTCCCTTTCTTGTTTTGTATCTTTTTTGTATATAAGCTCTTTTTTTTCTTGATATACGTTCTAGTATTGAGAATACAGAACATTATTTTCTTTTGCTTTTGGTGAAGAAAGTAAGAATGAAGGAATAGGCTTTTGGCAAGCTGACAAGGTCTTTTAACTTACATGTAGATTGGTGCGACATGTCGCTCTTGGGCATACTAGATGCAGCTGGGTGATGTCGGGCTTGCAATTTTTATACTGTCATTATTCATTCTATTCGAGGTTGTTTAATAAAGTATTGTATTTGAGCTCCAGCAAGACTGTTAAAGAGCTAAAAAAAAATATATATCTTATATTTAAAAATATATATATTGGTTATATAATTATATAGTCGTCCTCCTATACAATCACACAGTTAGGCACATAGTAAATTTTTTTAAGAATGTGCTTATAAAGGGGTTGTGCTTATATGGAGGTTTTTTTCTTATAAATTAAATCATAGTTTAGCCTAAATAAAAATGTAATTATATATGAAATGATTATATGGGAAGTGACTATATGGAGGGTCGACTGTAATTAGAATTAAATAAACTCTTTTTTATTGGATATGTCTTACTGAAAGCTTTTATTTAAAAAAAAATTTATCCAGATTGGACTGCTAATTGTCAAGATAATTACAAAAAACTACTTTTTGTATATTTTGATCCTAAAGTAGAATATATTGAACCCGAAGTAGGTCCAATTATAGTTTATTTAAGTTTATGTGAGAAGTTATTAAATAAAGATATCTTTAAGCTCTAAGTAAAGTTGTAGAGGAGATAATTCTAAATCAAATGGTGGTTAAATCATCAAAATCGGGCCAGTAGTTATTAAGATATATGGGATTAAAGATCTAAACATAAGGATTAACAAAATCAATACTTTGTGTAATAGTAACTTTGCCAATCCTTATGTTTGCGCCTTTAACCCAAGATATCTCAAGAACCACTAGGCCGATTTTGATGATTTAACCACTATTTGACTCAGAATTATCTCCTCTACAACTTTATTTAAGCCTTAAAGATATTCTTACTTAATAACTTCTTGTATAAATTTAAAGAATTTATTGACAAATCAGAATGATAGATTGAATGTTACACAATTTAATAGAATTATTTATATTAGTAGTCTAAACGTTATCATTACACACAAATATTTTTATTATATAGTTATAGATATTATTCAATTTGCTTATTTTTAAAATAGTTAAAAAAGTAGAAGCACTTTGGGAGTTCTGGCACAATTTCTATTAGACTTACCCATCTTGCATATAATTTTGCTTTTGCATCG
>CAJVPY010000752.1:0-23659 GCA_910591965.1 Dentiscutata erythropus
CAAACTAGTTTGCAAACTTCAAACTCAAACCCAAATCAAACTCAAATTTAACTAAAAAGTTTGCTTTAAATCAAACTTAAATAATTTTTTTTAAATGCTAGTTTGAGATCGGGTTTGATTTGAAATCAAATCAAACCCAAACATGGCCTAAAGTTTGATTTGATTTGGGTTTGTAGAAACCCTACTTCTATGATTTTATTTGGAAAGACAGATGTATTAAGGTTGCCAACTGGGAAAAAAACTATAATATAAAGAATAAGGATAAAAGAAGTAAGAAGATCAAAGAAGCTCAGCCAAAAAAGAATATCCAGCTATTCAAAAAATAAAACCAAAAAAGAAGAGTTTGAATCATTTATAAAAGATAAAGAGAAATATAACATATGGTATGATGTAATAGGGAATTGGATACAAAAGGGTGTAAACCCCTTTTGGACAAGCTCATAAAAGAGTCTATTTTTAGCTTATCTATAAACCAGTGCAAAAGGTTGCACCCAGGTAATCTTTTAATAACTAGGCGAAGTTGGGCTTTTATTTAGTTTTAGAAATTATATATATAGTTTATATATACTACAAACTAAGAGTTTGAATCACAACAAAACCTGTCAAAGAAATAAATAAAAAAATTGATTAATTTTTATAAAATAAAATAAATTAATTAAAATTTAAAATTTTAAATTCAACTCTTTTCAATGATCACTAAAACCAAAATTTCTCAAACAATTTTTGTAAAAACAGTAACTAGTAAGTAATGAAGAGCACAAAACTAGAAACCATAAGTCAGCAGTTGTTATTTAGAGATAGTTCTCATATACTACCTGCTAACTTCTTTAAAGTTTATCATTCACTGCTGATACGGCACTTGTCATTTAAAAGTAGTTCTCATATGCTACTTGCCAACAAGTCCAGAGTTTATCACTTACTGAAAAGCAAGTACAGTAGCTCTTCCCCTTTTCTAGAAAAAGGGTTACTAGTCATCAGTTCTTTCAAGGATAAAATACTCTTTTTGGGTGCTAGTGGTCCTTTCTTTAAGTCTCTCTTAGTCCTGTTAGTCTTCTTCAAAATTTTTGACAAAAAGTGAGCAATTCAGCTTACCCCCTCCAAAAGATCGGCATTGTTTACCTCCCAAATTCGGACATACCCAGGAATGCAACCATGTGCCTTGTTTATCAGTAGATACGATACGTGACGTAATTTATGGATATGGGTCCTCCACGTAACTGGGATCAGGTTTCTGGTATAAGAGGCATCTGGAGATGGCCGGTAGTCGGATATTAAAGTTCTTATATTGTAATCAAGATATACAAACATTGCAGTTGTTATAAATTTTTTTTTTTTAAATCTGGCATGGGTTATAATAGTGTATTTTATTTCTTGTTTTGTTTTTTTTCTCTTGTTTCCCTTATATTATTTTTTGATAGAGGTAATTTCCCTTTTTATTAGCCCTCAGGCTTTTCTCTTTGTGTTTCTTTTTTTTACATTTCATTGTACCCTCTTTTTTTTTCCTTTAAAAATACCCCTTTGTTCTATTTGTTTTTTTTAGTTAGGTTTTCATTTTGTTTTCTTGGTACTAGTGGTGGTTTTGTATGAGATCATCACTTTCTTTTGCTCTTGGTAAAAAAAGGAGAGATGAAGGGAAAAGCTTTAATAGGCTGACAAAGTTTATCTAACTTGTATACAGGTTGGTGCGACAAGTCACATATGGGCATGTTTATCACAGCCGGATAATGTTAGGCTTGCTATCGTAGTAACTCTCTGTTTGTAGTTATGAATGATATATATATTGTTCGAGAGAGCTTAGCTTTCACCTAAATATAGTTGCAATAAATTGAGCACTGGCAAGACTGTCAAAGATTTAAAAAAAAATTTAAAATTTTTTTTAAATATATAGTTAACTCTCTCTAAATGCATGTTACCAGGACCAGAACTTTAACCTGCATTTAAAGAGAACTACAATTAGAGAAAAATTAACATTATTAAAAATGAGCATTGTTTTTTAGCAACCCATCGCCATGGTAATTCCATGATTATTTAATCAAATTCGATCACATAAATCACATGTGACTGTTATGACTTTGGTTGGACATTTATATATACTATATATAAGACAAAAAAAAAATAACAAATGTCATTGTGTAGCAAAAAAAATTTTAAATTATTTTTTTTATTAAAAAACTTATTATATAACAAACATCAGTATATATTAAAACTCACACATTCACTCTAATGGCAGAATCAAACTCACTTACCCACTTCAGTAGACAAATAACCAGACAAAATTTGTTCATGAATCATATAACAAACAGCACGAGTTAGTAATAAAGTAAAGCAAAGAATTAACATACAAAATAAAAAATAAAAAAATTTCAGAAAAGTGATATCACTACTATATACTAAAAATGACAAAACCAGAAAATGACAAAGTATGAAACCTATACATGGAAACTACAAATTCTAGAATCTGAAAAAAAAAGTTAGTAAGAGTTAAAAATAAAAAAAAAGACATAAAAATATCTTAAAAGCTAATACCTAATGAATACAAAGTGACAAAGCCTTAAATTTACACACTAAAAACTACAAATTCAGAAATTTGAGTGCTAATAAAGAAAAATATTAATATTCAAAAAAAAATCTAGAAGGTAAAAGATAATACTTGCTAAAAATAGCAAAGTCTAAAACCTATATACCAAAAATTATAAATACTAAAACCTGAAAAGAAAGTAAATGTTAGTAATAAAGAAAAAAACACTAATATTCAAAATAAATTTAAAAGATAAAAAGAAGCTTGAATCTACATACTAAAATCTACAAATCATAAAAAAGTGGAAATTAATAATGAAGAAAAAATGTTAATATTTATTTAAAAAAAATTTCAGAAGGTAAAATGACAATATCTACTGATAATAACAAAGCCTGAATTTACTGAAAACTATGAATCCTGAAATCTGAAAAAGTGGGTGTTAGTAATAAAAAAAAATGTTAATATCCGAAAAAATCTAGAAAGTAAAAAGAAATACTCACTAAAAATGATAAAGTCTAAACCTATATACCAAAAACTATAAACTAGAGAATCTAAACAAAAAAGTGGGTATTAATAATAAAGAAAAAATACTAATATCTAAAAAAAAAATTTTAGAAAGTAAAAAAAATATTCATTGAAAACGACGAAGCCTAAACCTATATACCAAAAACTACGAATCAGAGAACCTGAATAAGAATTTGAGTTAATAATGAAAAAACACTAATATCCAAAAAAAAATATTCTAGAAGATAATTAATAATATCACTGAGAACGATGAAGCCTAAATCTACTGAAAACTATAAATTAAAACTTAAAAAAGTAGGTATTAGTAATGAAGAAAAAACACTAATATCCAAAAAAAAAATCTAGAAAGTAAAAAGAAATATCCACTAAAAGTGATAAAGCCTAAATCTACATACTGAAAACTACAAATTAGAGAACCTAAAACAAGAAAGTGGGTATTAGTAATAAAGAAAAAAATGCTAATATCCAAAAAAAAAAATTTCAGAAGGTAAAAAGAAATATCTACTGAAAATGACAAAGCCTGAATCTACATACTGAAAACTATAAATCAGAGAAATTAAGAGTTAATAACAAAAAAACGCTAATATCTAAAAAAAAAATTCCAGAAGGTAATTATCAATATCACCAAGAATAATGAAGCCTGAATTACTAAAAACCATAAATTAAAACCTAAAAAAGTAGGCGTTAGTAATGAAGAAAAAATGCTAATATCTAAAAAAAAAAAATCTAGCAATAAAGCCTAAATCTACATACTGAAAACTACAAACCAGAGAACCTGAAACAAAAAAGTGGGTATTAATAACAAAGAAAAAACACTAATATTTAAAAAAAAAAATTTCAGAAAGTAAAAAAAAATATTAGTGAAAAAAAAAAACTCTTCCTGATGATTACCTAAACCAAAATTTTTCACTACAAAAAAACTAGAACTACTTGTTGAAGAGTTGTGGTCTATATAGTAGTTTGTCTAAAAGTCAACTATTACTCTTAGGGACTCCTCTAAAGAAGGATATTTGGTATGCAAGCCAGGAGCATTATTATACAAGATAACTGGCAAGCAGTGCTCTTGTATAAAAAATCTTGATGAAGTATGGATGGGGTGGCTCAACTCTGTTAACGAAGCTATTAGGCCGTTACTTCAATAAAGAATACAGGAGAAACAACAAGAAGCTCTGCTTTTTCAACACACTTGTTTAAAAATTTTTGAAAGTACTGTACTTGCAACTCTCTTCTCTTTCCTTTGGTTTTTCAAAAAAATTTTTTCAAAAAGTGGAGATTTGGCTTACCCTCTCCAAAAGATCAACAGTGTTTACATTCCAAATCTAGATAGCCAAATATATTACAACCACGTGTTCGATAGATATAGTACTACTAATTTGAATAGGTTCTGGGTTCTAATAGTGGCAGCAGGTGGCTTGAGATATGGATCTATGGATAGCAGCAGCACCTGGCTTGAGATACGGATTAGGTCCGTGGCCAAATATTCTGGAGTCGGTCATACAGTTTGAAAGAAATACTAACGTTAAAGCAAAGCTTTACAGTAGAGATATACAAATGTTGTATTTGTTATATAATTTTTATACTTGCCTAGCATGGGTTATAATAGTGCACCCTCTTTTTTTTTTTTTTTTTTGTATTTGTTTTTGTGCTATTTCTTGATAGAGGTAGCTGCTATTTCTTACAAGAGATAGCTTTTTCTTGTTCAGCCTGTCAGGGCTTATCTTTTTGTTTTTTTACATTTTCCTTTTCCTCCATTTATATTCCTTACTATCTTCTCTTTCTTGTTTTGTATATTAACTTTTTTTCTTTTTGATATACATTCCGGTATTGAGAATACAGAACATTATTTTCTTTTGCTCTTGGTGAAGAAAGTAAGAATAAAAGAATAGGCTTTTGGTGGGCTGACAAGGTCTTCTAACTTACATGTAAGTTGGTGCAACAAGTCACTCTTGGGCACACTAGATGTAGCTAGATGATGTTAGGCTTGCAATTTTCTATACTGTCATTATTCATTCTGTCCAAATTTGTTTAATAAAGTATTGTATTTGAGCTCCGGCAAGACTGTCAAAGAGCTAAAAAAAAAAAAAAAAAAAAAAAAAAAAAAAATATCTACTGAAAACGATGAAGTCTAAACCTATGTACTGAAAACTATAAATCAGAAACCTGAACAAGAAATTAAAAGTTAATAACAAAAAAATGCTAATATCTAAAAAAAAAAAATAATCAATAATATCACTGAGAACAATGAAGCCTGAATTTACCAAAAACTATGAATTAAAGTGGGTATTAGTAATAAAGAAAAAATGCCAATATCTAAAAAAAAAAAAATCTAGAAGGTAAAAAAAAATATCTACCGAAAGTGACGAAGCCTGAACCTACATACCGAAAACTACGAATCAGAGAACCTAAAACAAGAAAGCAGATGTTAATACTGAAGAAAAAATGCTAATATCCAAAAAAAAATTTTCAGAAGGTAAAAAGAAATATCTACCAAAAACAATAAAGCCTAAACCTACCGAAAGCTACGAATCAGAGAACCTGAACAAGAAATTGAGAGTTAATAACGAAAAAATGCTAATATTCAAAAAAAAAAAAATTCCAGAAAGTAATTAATAATATTACTAAAAATGACAAAGCTTGAATCTACTGAAAACTATGAATTAAACCCTAAAAAAGTGGGTGTTAATAATGAAGAAAAACACTAATATCTAAAAAAAAAAAAATCTAGAAGGTAAAAAGAAATACCCACCAAAATTGTCAAAGTCTGAACCTATATACTGAAAACTACGAACTAGAGAACCTAAAACAAGAAAGTGGGCATTAATAATGAAGAAAAAACACTAATATCCAAAAAAAAAAATCTAGAAGGTAAAAAGAAATACCCACTGAAAGTGATGAAGCCTGAATCTATGTACTGAAAACTATGAATTAGAGAACCTGAAACAAGAAAGTGAGTGTTAAACAAAGAAAAAATGCTAATATAAAAAAAAAAAATCCAGAAGGTAAAAAGAAATACCCACCAAAAATGACAAAGCCTGAACCTATGTAACTACAAATCAGAGAACCTGAAACAAGAAAGTGCTTTTAATAAAATCTAATAACCGGTTTTATATCCTATTGATGTAAGAGGTTAATGTTTATATCCTAGGTTATATTCGGGTAAGATCAATACATAGTTATCAGCCAATCAAATTTATATAATTAACTAAAGAAAATTTCCATATACTAGTATCTTCCACCATGCTTCAGACAATGAACTCTATCATGTTTTAATAATTTTATATGGACCAATTGGCAACAATTGGGCCCTGAATAGAGTCACTAAATTTGTTTCAAACCCCTTGTTTAATTTTTTTTGATTGGTCTGACGAATTATTAGGGTGATTGTTTTGATTTATTGAGGGTTTATTCTGCACTATTATGCAACAAGGACATAATGAACTTGCATCAAACCCATTAGATTATCGTCTAATTATTAGCCTAGAGCTATTGTTTGACTTTGTTATTGTTATGAGTAAATGTTCAAAATAAACCTTTCGCCTCAGTCTTTCAGACAATTGTATTGTCAAATAAACTGTCCCACTATGTGAATCAAAAATTTTTGAGGTTCTCTCTTCTGCATAGTGTCGCATATTGGCCCATATGTATTGCTTGATTTATATAACCAGCTGAAATTGATTCTATCCTGACTAGTGATGCTAATAAACGTTTTATTGTCACTATGTTTTGGGCTTTATTACATAATAAACTTGCTTTTAACATATATAGTAGTCAATAATTTATAAATACAATATAATTTTATCAAAATTTTATAAACAAAGCATTCGAACATAATCGATATATGTATCGTGGGCATTATGTAAGGATAGGATTACGATTGTTTTATAATTATGATATAATTATATTTTACCCTATTTTAACCTAACTTATCTTTTAGGTTAACCGGATATCTTAATTATTTATCTGTTAATATTAATCAATTTTACCATCCGGTTATCTGGGTAACCTCACAGTTAACCAGTTACTATTCCCTAGGGACGACCACTATTCCAATGACAGAACAGAAATTTTTTCAACACCCAAGAAGATTCGCATACTTTTTACAGAAGTAATTTCAGAAGCGGATAGGTTAAGCGCACTGACGTTCATCTGAATAGGCTTCTGATTTTTTAAAATGAGGTAACTTCAGGGTTCGATTGCTTAGTACATATGGAAATGATGTTCTCGAAAAGTCCTTTCTGAATAGGACAAAGAGTTTATAACCTTTCGGGTAAAAGGTTAACCGGGTACGACCGAGCGCGATGCAAACACTACCGAATGGCAAGCCTGGATTTTCATCGGCTTCTAAGCAATCTGCTGCTTTTGCGCGCCTACCTGAATAAGTTGGTCGACGCGCTGATTGTACTCTTCAAGCCGTACGAGTTGCTGCCGGCTCAATGCCGTGGCTTGATGCAAAAAACTTAGCACCGGCCAGCGTTGTCTACGATCTTGGAGGTATTGCTGGCCAACATTCCAAAAATGTTTAATTACAAAAATAATAAGAAGATACCCTTGCCACTCGTTTAAGAAACGACCCTGCCAAAAGGCCTCGTCCCAATGGGGCAATAACCATTGGAGTAGCTTTAATTCTATCCAAAAACCGACCATCATCAGGATACTCATGATTAGCCCTTCCTGAAACCACATCTCATCACATACAGATAGCGACTGAATGTACTCGGAAAGGGCCTGCCTTTGGAGTATCAGTCCCTCAGATAGGGGCTGAAGCCTGTTTAGAAACAGTTGCAAGCGCCCTTTAGATTCCGGCACTGAAGCGGAGTGCTCCCATTGAGCTATCAATACAGCATAACTGTGTAGAAACAGGGAGAGTAAAGGGAAATTATAGCCGATTTCAGCTTCGAACCTTCGAAGGGGTTGTCCTGTATGAGGGTCTAAAAATCTTCCATAGCGATCCTGAGCTAAGCGCAAACGGTTGATGGAATGACCTTTAATCAAGTACAGAACTCGATAAAGGATCTTATCCGGAGACCGAAAATCGTCGCTTAAACACCCCCTCATAAAGGCTGGAAATCCTACTTGGTTAATTTCTTTGAGCACTTGCGCCAAGGTATGTTCGGGTGGTTCAGCATTCTCCACTGGCAGTTCAGGCGAGGTAGTAGCGTGCGCTTCCTGAAGCGTGCACACACCTCTTGCGTCATAGCTCAACCAGCGGGCCCATTTAGTAGAATCTGGCTCTAAAGCGTGCAGTTGTGCAATCGCTGCTTTAATGTCCTGTTCACTTTGGATTGTTTCAAGAAATGGTCTTGGCATAGCGGTATGAATATGAATCGAAAATCTTATTTTTATGATACGTAATTGTTTCCACTAATGGAATTACTTATTTCTGCAGATAATGGAATAAACAATGAAGATCCTATTAATAAATTCAATAACAAGATTAAACAAGGTTCGAGTTGCACAGGATGTAGTTGCAGTGAGATTTTGCGATATCCATACGTACGTATAATTAATTGAATTTGAAGCATACGTATTTACTTTAGCAAGACACAAACTCAAAAAGTAATTTTCTTATATAGATCGTAAGAGCAGTAACTCAAAATAATACTTAAACAAAAGCACTTTTTAATATCGCTATTGTTTTTAAATGTGAAATTTGCTTGTTAGCCAACGCAACCTTTCATTCTACCAGGTGGGTGAAAAGTCCCTGTACTTATATACAGTGTTGGCAATTTTATCGGCCAAACAAAATTTTTTGGCCTTTTCGGCCAAAAAAACATATGAATTTGGCCGAATTGGCCGTTTTTTGGCCGGCCAAAAATATGTTTGGCCGGTAAAATTGCCAATCCTTCTTATATACATACGTATATACGTAATATATACAATATATATAGTATTAATTAAAATTACCGGTATTTAGATCGATAATCATAATGATTAAAAAAAAGGGAGACTTTTTCACCCACCTGGTATATTAGTTTTACATTTGTTGAAATGAAGGTCCAAGGGTTTACAATATTGCCACTATGCAAACCTCATTGAATAAGTTTTTGCGAATGAATTGTTTGAAGAACCAAAATTTTGGTTGAGTTTTTAATAAATCATATACTGTATTTCTTGGAAATTTTTTCATTTTTAATGAATGACCTTTGATTAACTAAATTATGTTTTTGGCAAGGTTCAGCAACTTTTGTAAAGTTTAAATGAATTTCTTTTGATGCTTATTCAATTTTTTTTTTGAATTTTGTAATCATAATAGCAGTCGAATCATAAATACATCATAATGTATTTAAAATGTTTTTTAACAGATTTAATTAAATCAAACAAACATGATTTTAAAATCATGTTTTAAAACATTTGCCATCAATTATAGATTAACAAAATCAATTGATAAGTTTTTTACAACAATCTTACTATTGTTCATATGCAAAATATAGCCGTGCTGGATGGGATCAAGATTTTAAAACTTAACTCTTTATATAGTCACACTTTCATATAAGCACCTTCTATATAAGCACATTATCTTTATAAGCATAGTTACTTTTTGAACCAACTACTATTAAACGTATAAAAATTATTCTCTACATAAGCACATTTTTCTATATATGATCACTTTTTATAGGTCCCGATCAGTGTTAGAGATCTGAAACTTTTTTTTGTTCTTTGAGAACATAAATTTTAAATTTTAGGTTCTCAGAAAGATTTTTAATGTTCTCAAAAGTTTTTAGATATAATACAATTTACAAATTTTATGTTCTCAAATGAGAACATAATTTTTAAAAATTGTGTTCTCAAAAATATTTTAATGTTCTTGAGAACACTGAGAACATTAGATATCTAACGCTGGTCCCGATGGTGTGATTATATGGGAGTGTGACTGTAATTAGTTTAGTTAGCTATATAATAAAGTATTAATGCATTAGAAAAAGAGTCTTCTGGAAACAAATATAATCTAAAGTAGAACTTAATGACAATAATCACGTGGGCAGTTTTTTTTTTATAAATACAATAAGGAGCGCTGGGATCAAGATAAGAATCAAGAATCGAGATCAAGATAGAGATCAATATGCCTTACTATAAACCGATTTCAAATTTGTGATACGTTTATTTTCTTTTTTAGTCATTTTTCGCTAAAAAATCTTAAAAGAGTGGTAAAGAGAGGTAAAAGAGAGGTAAAAAGAGAGGTAATTTTAACAGCTAAAATCGTAGCACAAATATGAAAGAGCTTTTTGAGTGAGGTAAAGAGAGGTAAATGGTCTCGATTTAGGGTTTGAAATAAAATAATTTTCTAAGAAATCATTCAATATCGATATTGCAGCAAACATTTGAATCTGCGAAAATAGGTAGACCATGGGGAAGTGATGAATCAGAAATCAATGAAAATGGATGATTCTTCGGTTATCATTGGTCACTGCTTGCAGTAATCACAAAGATTCGGGTAAATTAATCACTATCCTTAGGGGACGTCCATAATTTACGTTAAACCAGCATTGTTATAGGGATCTTAAAGATAATACAAAAATAATACTATGTTCAAGGTCTCTATTTTTATACAATACTGTACTGGTTTAACGTAAATTATGGATGTCCCCTTTATATTAATGACCAACCATAATGAAATACGTATAACATGCTTTACTGTTACCAATTTAATTACGAATTTAATTACGAATATAATAAATTACGTTGTAGATCTGCAGTTGAAGCAAAGTGATAATCGTTGCATGGTAAAAATATAGGACAATTTAGGTCATCCGAAAACCTACTTTACTGTATAGGTTATACCGGGATCAGAGATCAGTCCGATATGAAGTCCAATAATGTGCATTTATATTTTCACTGGACATCACTGGACGTCACTAGAACTTCCATCCAGTGGTGATGGAAGGGTCTAGTGACAACTCACTTACTGAAACAGTTATAACTTCCAAACTGTTCCATTTAGTTTCAGTCAACCTTCAGTTCCAACGATATCCACTGGAACGTTTTAGCAACAACACTACATAATAAAAAAAATGCAATCTCTGAATCTTAAGTATATCTTACTGAGAAATAGATTCAACCCAGAAAAATGGTAGTAAGCATATCTTCGTGGGCATGCCTCTAAAGCACGCAATAGCGCCTATAATTTTGAATTTCGGCCTAAATTAACTTAATTCGGGCCTTATTCAAAATAATGCCCATAGACGTAAATTGCACATCAAAAAAACTATAACTTTCACCTCTAATGATTAAATATAATTTAATATCTTCTAGTTACTGTAAATAAATATCTTCGCTAATTATTAAAATAATATTTTCGCTAATTATGCCATCTATACTTTTTCAATTTCCGTTATTAATTGATCGATGGGAAAAAAGTATTCACGATTTACGCTTTATAAAAAATAGTGCTATTTTTAAAATTATAAAGCTATCGCTATATGTGTGATTTTATTGGATTTTATTGGCTAATTATCATGTGTTAGGTAGGTATGTGCCCAATTACAAAGCACTATTCAATTTCATGTGATTGAAGTTTGGGATTTCGCTGTAACAAAAGTCCAAAATACCATGATATCATTTTATTTATCGATTTTATATTTTTAATCTTTAATCAATATTGATATCATGGTTTGGTGATAGAGCTTGGGTTACATCACTAGTAATATACTGTATAGAAAATTAAAAAGTTATAAATTTATATTAACTTCAACACCAGATATTTTTTCTAATTTTAGCTTGCTGCAACCTATATATTAGCGTTAGAGCAAGCAAAATAATACTTTAATTTTAATTAGTTATAAATAGAGAATTAAAGATATAATATTACACATTAGTATAATTATAGAAAACTGCTTGTAATTATATTATTGTAATAGCTTGCTTTTTTATACAATATTAATAAAAAGTGACCAGATAGAATGTAAAGTACTTCTATTTTAAAAAGTCGTACAATACTCAATACTGATCCAGTATATATACAGATGATGCTGAAATTAGAACCTATTCAATGTACGATTTTTAAAATTTTTTTAGGTACATTTTTTTAGGTTTTTTTTTTTAGATTTGGAATAAATATAGGTGGAATTTAGTAGAGTTTGTAATTCTAAATTAAGGTCCTCAGATTTCTGCGTCATCCCGCGGTAAGGTTAGAAATATCGGATTATCTAGTATGGTAAAAAAAAAAAAAAATAGACACTGCAGTACTGTATTTTTAACACCTCCATACCATACAATTCTGGTCATCTACACTGTATCTAGTGTCGGGCTGACATCAGAAACTTATCAGGAATTTTGGAATTATGAAAACTGTCGTGAATAAAATTAGAAAGCTAGAGATCAATTTAATTTATTGTTCATTTGCAATTTGATCCGTTATAAGTAACGGCTCGGTTCAGCTTGAGATTGGTCGGTTTATAAATGTCTCCCGAAGGATTATCAATATTTGTAGTGTGACAAAAATTTTAATCTCACGTGGAATATATAATGTAACATTAACTGTTGATGTTAAATGAACCTTGTGTCCATAAATTACATTAAATTTACTAGGAAATATGAACAACCAATCAAAATTTCTGCCTGTAAATATTCTTCGAAAAATTACAAATGAAACAATGAAAATGAAACATTACTTTAAATCATCGAGTACACAAAAAAAAGTTCATAGTATAATTAGTATATCTCATCAGTATGGTGATCCATTTGCTACGCCACATTTTTTTGAACACTGGTTTTATAAAAAGAAGTTTATCCAATTTTCGGTTTTTTTTTAAAGATACATTAGAGATTACCGTTTTACAAGACTTTCCTTTAACTACTTCTTAAATATTATGCCCTTAAACTACGTAAGCATTTGTATCGCTCTTTACGATTACACTGCTCAAAACGACGATGAAATTTCCTTTAAAGAAGACGACATACTTTATATTCTAGAAAACGACGACGACGAATGGTGGAAAGCTAAACTAAAGATCGAAAAAAGCGAAGGTGATGAAAACACTGAAGAAGGCCAGATCGGGCTTGTGCCTAGCAACTACATCCAGGAGGTATGTCGTTGAAGCTTTCAATGTACTAGAGTATAAGTCTATAGCCGATCGTACTTGGATTATGCAGAGATCTGCTTTTTATTTAGATTATTGTAAAGATCCTTCAATCTTCTTTAACAATCGCTGTTGTATTCATTATATTGTTTAGGCCGAATGTAAAAGTGTTTTGAAAGCTGTTTACGATTACGAGGCACAGTCTGACGAAGAACTGTCATTTAAAGAAGACAATATATTATATTTATATGATAAAGATGACTCTGACTGGTATTTGGTTAAATTCAATGATGTATTTGGTTTTATACCAGCAAATTATGTCGAAGAGGTTAGTAAAAATAATTTTTTTTTATCAATTTCTATATGATCTATTCCGAATATAAAAGATCATCAGTTAAAATTAAAATTAATTTTCTGGTTGAATGCATTATATATACAATTGATTAATCATTATTTTTGATCTATTTCATTTTTAGACATCGATTGATTCTGAGGAACAAGAACAACAAGAAAATGAAGAAAATGAAGAACCAAAGAAAAAAATGTCTCTATTTGATGCTTTATCGGTATATATAAAGCATTTATCAAATATACGCAATCTTTATTTTTTTTTCAATCTTGCTCGATTCTAAATCTAAAAAAAAAAAAATTTTTTTCTTATTATCGTATTCAGAGTGCATCTGATAATAAATATGTTGATCCATTACAATTGTATGCTCGTAAAGTTGCCACTCAAAAAAGTGGCACGTCATCGGCACCTGATGTTAAGACATGGTCTGTTTCGGTAATGTATTTTATTATTCATTTCTAATTGATATAATTAAATTATTTAAATAAGTTATGTCATTTTTAACATTCTATATTTTATTTAGGAGGTTATTGTTGTTGATAAGAAAAAAAAGAAAAAGAAGGGTAAACTAAGTATTGGGGGCGAAAATGTATATTATGCTAGCGAAACGGACAAGGTATTTACATTTAAAGATGTTAAAAAAAAAAATTATGATTTATATTTTAAACTCTAAAATTCAAATTTTCATGTAAACATTTAGACTCCTGTCCAAATTTGGAAAATTAGTGATTTGGAGAGTGTCAAATATGAGAAAAAAAATGTTACAATAAAATTTGGTGGTCCAAAATCTGCGACTTTTAATTTTCATACTTCAAATAAAAGTGATGCTGAAGCTATCTATCGACAATATGAGGAGTGCGCTGCAAGTTTAGAGTTGCCATCTGTCAAACTTGATGCAAGTTCTATAAAATCTCCACGACCGTCTTCAGCACACGAAACTGAAGAAACTGAGTCACAACCTGACGCTGAAGAAAATGAAGCAGAAGAGGTTAATGAGATGGAATTGCCACCACCTAAAGTTGGTATTGCGTTATATGATTTCGACGCTCAAGGAGACGATGAAATCTCAATTCGAGAAGGCGATGAAGTATGGGTTATCGACGATGTTAGTAGCGATGAATGGTGGAAGTGTCGTAAAGGTGATGAGGAAGGTATGGTGCCTTCTTCTTATATTGAGGTAAGCATAAATTAGATGTTATTCCATGGTTTTACATGTATATAGCTTATTAAGGTTAATTGTTTTTTAACAGATACGAAATGATGATGATAATGCTGATCAAGTTGCTGCCGAAGAGGAACGACAACGTTTAGAAGAAGAAGAATTCCAAAGAGCAGAAGAAGAACAACTGAGAAAAGAGGATGAACGTATGAGGAAGGAAGAACGACAAAGGAGGGAAGAAGAACGACAGAGGAAGGAGGAAGAACGACAAAGAAAAGAAGAAGAACGTCACAGGCGTGAAGAAAGTGACAGAAAACGAAAAGAATCAGAAAGGCGATTGTTGGAAGAAAAGAAGCGAAAGGAGGAGTCCAAGTCCCCACCGTCACCACCACCACCACCTCCAGCATTACCAAGTATAATTAATTTTAATAGTATCTACCTTTTCATATTTTCCATACATTAACCTCTTTTTATAATATGACAGCTCGTCCACCCGCTAAGACGAAGTCTTCTTCAGGTATTCTAACTATTATTATATATAACTTGCTTTTTCCCAATTTTATTTTATATACTTATTTTTTCATATTTGATTTATAATGCATAGACGAAGCAGCCATTAAGAAAATCCAAACACCAACAAACCGCATATTACCTGATAGACCTGCCCAAGCCCAGTCAAAAGATAGTATGTTAAGTTTATTATTAGGTTTTACAAAATTAATTTCAATTCTGACATTTTTTTTTTTTTTTCTTGTCAATGAAAGAACCACTTCCATCAAACACAAGAATTTGGACAGATCGAACTGGTTCATTCCGAGTTGAAGCAGAATTTCTCCAACTTGCTGACGGCAAAGTACAACTTCATAAACTCAATGGCATAAAAATTGCTGTTCCCATTGATCGGATGAGCAAAAAAGACCTTGCATATCTTGAGGAACGAACTGGGGAAAAACTAGATGACAAATCTGATAACATACCTTTGGCTGCTATTGTCGCTGGACATAAAGGAAAGACAACCTTAACAAATAAAAATAAATCAGAATATGATTGGTTTGACTTCTTTCTCAAAGCTGATATCACGCATGACGATGCGTTCAGATACGCTGAAGTATTTATCAATGAAAAGATGGATGAAAGTTCGATAAATAATTTAGATCGTAATGTGATGAAAGAGCTCGGCTTGAGAGAAGGTGATATAATTCGAGTAACCAAGTATATTTCTGAAAACTATTCGTCTTTTAAAAAGAAAACCGGTATTAACGAAAATAAGGAAAGAGAAAGGAAGGATAAGGAAATGGCAAAGAGAGTCCAGGTACTTGAAGTATAATAATTTCTTCTATAATATTTGTTTATTAATGATAAAAATCATCATTTAATTATCTTTACATTTATCTGAAATATTCTTATAAAGTTTGAAGAACTCGAAAAATCACAAAAAATGTCAGAGTTTGAAGTAAAGGTACAAATGAAACGTGATGAACAACTAGCTAGAGAACTTCAAGAGGAAGAAAATAGGAAAGCACGTAGTGAAGGACGGCCAATCCCAAAAGATGCTGACTTGTATGGTAAAGGGACTCTAGATTCACTCATTCAACGAGATGACAAAACGACATCATCGAAATCTCCACCACTACTTTTTTCTGAAAACAATGGCGTTTTGAAAAATAATACGAAAAAAGCTCGTCCTACGCCCACAAAAACGGCACCAATACAGGTTGATGCGAAAACTTTTGTAAATACTATGAGCACTAAGGATCAATTGGATGCTGCTTTTAAGCCATCTTCAAATTCTTCAAATTCATCGTCTTCTACGGCACAGAAATTTGATGATGATGCTTGGAAGATTACTGATTCAACTCCCGCGTTAGTACCTACTTCGACGGTGGCTCCACCACCACCACCTCCTCCTCCTCCTCCGCCAGTAGTCACACCAAGACCTCCTCTAAATAATCAATTAGCTAGTACAAATATTTCCACAAATTTGAATACTAGTGCTTTGACTTCTTTAAGTCCTGCTGTTTCTTCTTATTCTAGCAATTCGTCTACATCATTTCATGCCCAACCTTCTCAACCTTTGATACAACAAAATTTAGCCCCCCCTCCCCCGCAACCAATCGTTGTTCCATTGAATTCTACCCTTCATCAGCCTTTAATTCCAGTTAAATCTGGAAGTTCTCCACAACTTACCGCGCAATTTAATTCATCAACTCCGAATTTGAATACTTTTAACGCACCGACTTCCAATGCTCTTAATACAACACAATTTTCAACATCTCCAAACTTGAATTCTCTTAGTGCACCGATTCCTAATGCACTTACTTCAATGCAATTTTCATCAACTCCAAATTTGAATACTTTTAGTACACCGAATTCTAATGCACTTACAGTTTATGGAAGGTCAAATTCGTCTGGGGGTTTTCCAAATTCAAATAATGCAAATTCATTAGGATCTATGGGGAATTTCAACAACTTCTCAAATACGAATAGCAGCAACTGGAACAACTCAAGTAGGTGAAATTATTTTTAGATCATTTGAACTTATGATTTTGATGACTCACTACTTCATATATATGTAGGTGTACCTATGTTGCCCACTAATAATACTTTATCAAATCCTAACCCGGGATTTGGCCCAACTGGTATAAATAATCAGTATATGACAACCACGACAACTGTCCAATATCATCAAACAACCTCGTTCCATCAACCCATGCAGAATCAACAACAAACAAATTCGTCAATATATGATCCGAAAAATGTGTTTGCTTCCATGAAATCTGGACAAATTGGGCCAAAAACTCTATCAAATGATTTAGGCATTAATGGTAGTTATGTTATTAACGGATTACTCATATTACATAAAGTTTATTTGGATCATAAATTTTACCTTATAAATTCTTAATCTATATATAACTTTTAGCATCGGCTGATAGATATGCTGCTTTAAAGCAAGTGAATCCCCAAGGTCCAAGTGTCTTCAATAATACAACATCTACATTCCAGACGCAAAGTACTTATTATTCATACATTTAATTATTGGATTTCATTTTAACCGTTCTAATTAATAGTCATTATTCAAAATATTTTTCTTTAGGCTCAACTAGCTATGGTTTAAATCCAAGTGGATTCAATGCTAATCCCGCAAATTGGAATCAAGGCGTTCCTCTTGGACAACAACCTGGTCAATTTGGACCTAACCAACAGGGATTTGGTACTACTAACACCGGATACAACAATCAACAACATGATAATTTCAACCAAGGAGGGTTTAATAATTTTAACCAAGGAGGTTTTAATAATAACAACAGACAGGTAATATTTTGGTATTTTTGATTTGTTTTTTTTCCTTGCTATTTTATACTAATCGAGTCTATGCATTTATTAGTGGTAAACTTCATTTTTATATATATTAATATTTTATGATCCATTTTACATTTTTTTTTGTATTATATTAGAAGTTATCTGTTATGAACTTTTAACATTAAATAATCTAACTTTTTGTTGACTACAATACTTATGCCAAATTAATTTTCACACGATAAATATCAAATAACTATTTATTTGTATAAGTAAAGATTTTGAATTGTAATAAAAAAAAGGATTATGGATAATTTTCTAGCTGTTAGAAAATGTTTTACAAAGTGCTAAATTTTAGTAAAATTTGACGTTATACAGTACAAGATAATGTATAGATATGTATAGAAAAAATAAACAGTCAAAGGTGTCAAAGCCGAAAGTCGCCTCTACACAGATAACGAATAAGGACAATACTACTTCGAAGGAATCAGAGATTAACGTATAAAAAAACATTTTAATTGGATTTTATTAAATCTATAGAGTATGCCTGTGAATTTCATCTCGGATGATTTCTATTTTTGATGCACATGAAAAATTTGCATTTAGAAGAGTTTGGACCCGGATATCCGGATAAATCGTCAGGTTTTGATTTCAGATATCCGGATAAATCCTACAGATAACCGGTGTTAACCTGCGTGTACCTCCCAGAAACGAGGCTAACGGTTCAACTAATAACAGGGAGTCACGTGAGTACGGAGACACAAGAACCGTACGGTGTAGGGTTGGGGGCACGGGGGCGTGATTTCAAATTTTCACACGGGCACGGGGACGTGATGTTATTCATCACATTTAAATTACTAATTACATGTGATGATTTACTAATCAGTGTTATGTGATGATTCTCCCAAATCACAATTTCTCTACCGTATATACCGGTAGGTGGTAGCTACCATTAGCTACCACTACCGGTAGTATAGCAGACTTTTATTCTGATTAGCTAATTCTTTTACCTATTGCAAGCTGTAATTAACCAATCAGATTTAATAAACTGCTAACCATTACCTACCATCTACCACTTTATGCATCAATCTCACGGTAGCTACTGGTAGCTACTGGTAGTTACCAGTGGTAGATAGCTACCGGTAGCTACCAACTTACATCACTAGCCGTGCCCCATCCATGCTCACAACCCTAGTATGGTGATATGTTAAAGTTATAAGTATACAAGTGAGAGAGTTTTAGTTTAGCTACATGATTTGGCAATTCGAAAGTACGTAATATATTTTTATAGAATCAAAATAAAGAGTGTCCTTTTATTAAAATGGTTTATTTGTTAAAAAAATGCTATGGCAAGCATGTCTACAAAGTGAAGCAAAACTTGCCCATATATAGGGACCTCCATAGCAAAAGGTGGCAATGGGCCAAAAATTTTTATTTTGTAATTTTGTAAAAATTATATGCCAATTACTCTAATTCTTCAAGAAATTGCATTTTTAAGAAAAAAATTTTTTTGGCCCATTGCCACCTTTTACTGTGGAGGTTTCTATATATAATAAAATAGCTACTAATAAGTACATATGGGCTAGGTACTGGGAAAAGAGACCAAATTGACAATTTTTTCAAAAGCTATTTTTTTACATAAATTGATTAAGAATAAGATTAGGATTATTTTTTATTTAAAACACAAAAGTAGTTGTATTAATAAAATTTTGCTATATTGCTCTTTAAAGTTTGTATTTTCTTATAATTTATTATAAGATCTACAATATAAAAATTGATTTTCTGAAGATCTTTTGTTTTGCCAATTTGGTCTCTTTTCTCAGCACCTAGCCCATATGCTCTTTGAGCTATAAATGTCCTAACTGCTATGAGTGTTCCTAATATCTCTTATACTCTTAATACTTTTTATATTCCTTGATCCATTTAATTCTCTTGTGCTATAATGGGAACATATAGCACAATAGATACATGTGGCATATTTGGCACATTAAGTATAGTAAACCCATAACTAACATTCTTGTGATAATATAATTCAAACATGGGTTGGATCTACAAGGATAACAATCTCTTTTGCTAAATTATGAGTTTTATAAGTTCTTATAAAATGAAGTAATACTGTAATCCAATAAAATTAGATTTCTTATCATCCTAAAGTTTAAAGTTATTATTCTGGCTATTTGATTTACTTCCCAATATTTAAAAATATAGTAAACTTGTTTTACTACCATAGCGTGGTACTTAGACAGGTGGCTTCTACAAGCTGCTCGCTATGCTGGAGTGGGTGCTACTGCTTACATGAGCTGGTTTATGAAGAAGACATGGGTAAGAGCTTCTTCTCTTTTACTTTGTCTTTGCAATTGCTATATATCACAGTATGCCACTTGAACTTGTGATTAAAAATCTAAATCTGGATTAATAGTAGATATAATTACTATTATATCTCTGTTTTGAGTACTAATTAGATTAGAAAAAATGTCTTGAAAATTATTATTCATTTTGTGAATATTTGATTCTGATTAGCTACTAGTGTGCCTTTTATAATTTTTTCGCTATCAATTGACTTTAACGTGTTGCGTTTACTCATTCATAGTATTTCTTAATAAAGAAAAGACCTATTGGAGCGGCTATTATCTTTCCTAGTATAGTTTGTAGCTTATATACCTCTAGAAATAGCATGTCATGTACATAATATGGGCCTTTCTACTTTGGTCTTAATTTCTCAGTATGTTATTGGTCTAGAGCAGTGTTAAACAATAGGACTTTATCCCTGATTTGGATAGTGTCAACTTTAGATAACTTCTTATCAAATCTCTCTTTTTGCTTTATTTGTGCTTTTTTAATTTGTCGATTAGCAATTAACCTTTTTTTTAGCAATTTATTCTCTAGCCTGAACAATCAATCTAACAGATTTTCTTCTAAAATCTTGATAGAGGAATCTGGAACATTTGCTATAGGTTAGATAAAAGGGCTTAATCTTTGTGGTGATCTGTTTTATTGTTTTATAAGTAAACAATGTCAGTGAAACTAACAGATTCCATTCTTGTCCTTGGGTCATAAACTCTGCTAAGGATTTGCACAATATGCAATTAAACTACTTTATCAATTTATTTGTCTGTGGATAGTAAGGTGTCAAGAATAAATATTTTATCTAGAATCTTCTTAGCAAGTATTTAATTATATCATTTCTAAAATGCATCCCTCTATCTGATAAAATCAACTCCGAACAACTGTAACAACAAATAACATTTTCATAGATAAATTTTGAGACTTGTAAGGCATTAGCCATGGGGATGGGTTTTGCTTTAGACCACTTTGTTATATAATCAGTGGCTACTACTATATAGCAGTTTCATTAAGCAGTTAATAGTAAGAGACCTATGATGTCTATACCAATTTTTTGAAAATGGTGGGCCTATTGGGATGGGCTGTAATGGTCCTATAGCTTTTTTTTATCTCTGTTATTAACAACTATCATACAACTTGACGTAAATATGAATACTTTTGTATATTTGAAGCTAGTAATAAATTTCTTTGACCTTCTCAAATATTCTGTCTATACCAAAATGATTGCCAGTTGAGTGGTCATGCATTAAGTATAATATAAATTCTACTTCTGCTTCTTTAATAACTTTTAACAGTCTTTTCTAAGATTAATTTCTCCTATCTTTCTTGTATAAGAGTCCATTCCAACATTCAAAGAAACAGCTCTTGAAAATAGTCTTTTTCTATTTCTTTAAGTTAAGACCTTGAGGTAGGCTACTAGTTTTCAAATATTGTTTCAATAGTCTGTATTCATTACTATTTATCTTGATTTGCTTGGTTGCCAGAATACTAAAATCTGGGCTATATTATTTTTTCAGATTTTTGAATTCTTTTCAATTATAATTCTACTTTCTTTAAAGATTTGTTTTTCAATTCTTTTTTATTTGATCATACTAATTCTAATTTCTATAAATTTTCTAAATTTTCTCTATTTAATATATTTATCAGTTTTCTTTCCATACAACACCTTTGTGTTCTATTAATTCTTAGTTTTCTTTTCTATTTTAATTCTTACTAACTTGCTTTAAATTTAATGTGCTCCTTCCTTACATATTGGTATCATAACTAGCCTTTAGTTATGGTGCTGCCCTATCTTTAATATTCTTTTTTTTTTTTCTTTTTTTTTATATATATATGGCTATTACTTATTGTCTATACTACTTTCTTCTACTTTCTATTATTTGATATCCTTTTTAATTGTTATTTGATTTTTTATTTTTTATTTTTTTTATGTATATTTTCATTAATCTATAGTGTTGGCTATTAGGTTTTCAATTATTTCAGCATTAAGGCCACTATGCTAAATTTCATTCATATTCAACCTAGCTTCTCTAGCTTCCTCCTCAACCCATTGTTGTAAAGTTATTAAGTTAGTGGGATCGTTAGCGATAAGGAGAAACGTGATGAACTCTAAGTAATATATAGCTCACTGAAGATCGAGCTGTCTAGTAGCATAATATGTATCCAAGATTAAATATACATATAAAAAGTATTCATATCTACTATTTATGTATAACTTAACAAATAATAGTCTTCTGTAGCATCTTGAACTTATTAGTTCAAAGACCGTTACAGGGACAAAGTCAGATCTATTATTACTTGGTGAGTCCTCATCACTATTGGACAATAATTATTCCTCATTACTACTATTTTGGGGCATAGCTACTTCAAAAATAGGCAATATACTTGATTGGTAGATAGCATTTACTATGTATACTTGGTTTTCTTTTTCCTCCTTCTTTTCTGACTTTATTTCAGTCTGACAATTTACCAAAAAAGGACAATAAAGATCACTCCTATTGTGGTAAGCAGACGCCAATCTGAATATTCTAGAAACAAATTAAGAAAATGCAAATCTTGTAATACAGTATAGCAGTACTGTAATATTCGCTTTAGTACATTTTTTTTTTTTTTTTTTTAATTTTTTTTATTTAAATACTATCGGTAACCTGACATTTTTAGATCTTGACAGTCGAATCTAAATCTTAGTTCAGGAGGAAAAGCCTTAGACATGCTTTACAAAACCACCACGCTAAAAGATTTAGAACTTTTTTCAGATCAGAAGTAAAAAAAGCATTAAGCAGATGCATAAATATGATATTCACTTTGCTTCTTCTATTAATAACCTTGGATTAGAAGAAACTACACTAAATTTTGAAAATTTTCGAAGTAATGTTAGCTCAGAAGGAAGAAAAGTATTAGCAGATGTGCTCTGCAAGAACATCACCTCAACTTCTTTGGTCTTGGAGAAAATAAGCTTGAACCAGAGATGTAATTTATAAAAACACCATGGCTTAATTGTAATAATATAGAACACTATTTCACTATACAAAAACCCCATGCTAATTTGAGTTTTAATTGCAAAATTGTAATAATTAGAACTTGCGAGTGGAAACGCATTATTAATTGCGTTTTAGCAGAACATCATGCCAACTTCTTTAAATCTTAATTGGAACAATATTGACTGAAAGAAATAGTATTAACCAACTTGACCATTTTTGCCGTCTCATCCAATATATCTCGAATGTTGCCTGATAAGAAGACCGATTAATTTAATTTTATATTACTATATTGCTACAACCCATTTCATTTCAAATTTTAAAATAGATCAAAATTTTTAATTATTTATTTTTTACTTTTATTCCAATACTCCTTACATTATATGAAATATAATCTATAAAATAAGTAAATAAATAAATAAATAAAGTATTATTTCAAAATGTGGCAATTCGATCTAATTTAATGAAAATAAA
>CAJVPY010000753.1:0-23648 GCA_910591965.1 Dentiscutata erythropus
GGTGCTCTGTAGCACAAGTGTAGTTAGAAATCTTTAACTATAGAAATTTATTTTCTAATCAACCTTCTTAAAATTTATTAGTTCAAGTTGAAGGGTTTTGGCAGCCTTGTTATAAATAAATAGCTTATCTGTCCCCTTACCTGGATTTGTAAACTATAAGATGTAATAAAGTTTCTACTATAATATTATATTAATAAAAAAAATAAAATAAAAATAATGTAGAATTGAAAGCAAAGATGTATAATAAAATTTATGAGATAGATTTTTGTAAGGTTTTATATCAGCATAAAACAATAGAGAAATTAAGATTAATATTTGTAATAAAAATAATGTTGTATATTGCTATATTGATATTTATTGCCATAATAGAACTTAATGTGAATAGTTATACAAATCAAGATTGTGATCAAAAGGTGTGTATAATCAATTATTATTTAGTTAAAAATATAATTTTTTTTAAATTTGGCAATTCTGCCTTTATTGTATTAGGAGTGCATAATCAAAATACATAGTTTTAAAACAAAAAGCCTGCAATAAACTCAATATCTTCCACCTTCTTACTTTTCAATAAAGACTCACTCAGCTGCTCATAATAGTGCCCAAGTGTGATCTGCTGCAGCAATAATTTATTCATTTCCAGCATCTAACTTGCCAGATGACTCCTCCAAAAAATTACTAAAAGCTTATTGCTAGCTTTGTCAAGATTACCTTTTTCTTACTATTTTTCCTTCTTCAAAGGGGTAGAGTAAATAGGATAAATAATAAAAAAAAACAAAAAAAAAATGAATATGACAGAAAAAAAAAAAAAAAAAAGAATAAGAAAAAATGAAAACATATATGAAAGGGAATATAAAAGAGAAAATAACAAAAAAAAAATAAAAAAGATAGCAGAAAATTCTGTCTTTTTTAGCACTACTATTACTTGTACAAGGCTGAAAAAATTATATAACAAATACAATATTTGTATATCTCTACTGTAAAGTTTCACCTTATCATTTAAATTTTCTGACAAATTTCTGAACTCCAAAATAACATAAGCAGCCAAATTCACTATTACATGAAGTAGCACAGCTTGTAAACAAAACAAACCAGATACATGATCACAGTCTGCTAGAACTGTCAAGATTTGAGAAGTGCAAACAATGCTAATCTTTTGGAGGGAGTAAGCTATTTTGCCCACTTTTGTGGAATTTTGAAAGAGTAGCAGAGTTATAAAGAGAAAAGATAATACCACTTGTCTTGTTTATTAAAAAAGTATATATTTTTTGCTAAATGCAATAGCAATTTATAATACCCTCATTTGAGAGCAGGAAGGCACAAATACTTTCAGTAAGTAATAAACTCTGGGCTTGTCAGCAAATAGCATATAAGAACTATTTCAAACAACAAGTGCCAGCTCCAGTAGTGAGTGATAAACTCTAAAGAAGTTAGCAGGTAGCATATGAGAACTACCTCTAAATAATAACAGCCGAGTTACAGAGCTTAAAGATTATTTTCTAACTGTTTTTACCTCTATAGATGCTTGTATTTTTTCAATAAAAATTTTGAATTTATAGTAAAAGTGATTTTTAGTTTTAGTTAGAAATATTAATTATAGTAAATACATAATTGATAATAAAGGTTTTGAGAGAAATTATAAACTAAATAAAGATAATGATAACTTTGAAGATGAAGTACATGAGGGTCATGATGATAACCACACTCCTGTATATTACATTTAAGGAATGTTGGGTTTTGAAAACTAGAAACCTGATTGTGAATTCAGTTTACAATGTTATATATGTATGTAATACCTATAATGATCAGGGTAATAGATATTAATTGAGTAGATCAGTGATTTAATGCATGAAGTTTATTTGTAATCTGTATGTCATAAAAGTGTAGTCTATTATAGTTGTATATAATCTAGTATTAGAAATGTAATCATCTATTATAATTTGATAAAACCTATTTGTAGTCAAATAGAAATTTTGTATAAATAGAATAAAGAGATTTATTAAAGAATTTAGTTCTCTCTTTTTAGAATAAGAAGGCTTTTCTATTACTTGATATAAACTCTTTTAGTAAGAAACAGTAGACATAACTTGTGAAGATATACATTATGAGGGCTAAATCGACTCCTAATGTCAAAATATAGCTTTATAAATATCTACTATAACTGTACTAGTCCAAATCAACACTCTAAACATATGTGCTAATTTTGTTTGTCCCCAAAATTTAAGGGATACTGACTGACTAGTTGGGGTTAGATCGTTATTTGATAGATATTGTTACATAAGAAAATTTTTCAATATTACACTATATTACAATAGTTTCGAAATCCATTCTAAAATTCTTAAGCTAAATAAAATAAAATGTAACTTTTAAAATCTCGTTCAAACATGTTAGCAACTTGTATTATCCAATTTTGTACTATAATTTGACTTTTTTTATATTGACTGCAAAATCCAAATATTGAATGGATCAACAACCTTAAAGTTTATAGTGTATTAAAATCTTTAATACACGTCTTTTAGAATAAACCTATCAAATAATCCTCTTTTGCTCATGATCCTAAACTATATTGATGTTATAATAGAGAAAGATTACAACAATATATCACATATTAAAATACTTAGTAAATAATTCACTTATTTATCATAACTAAAAATGGATTGAATTGTTTTTAATAATCGTTTTATATTAGTAACATCAACATTACATATTAAATAATGAATTCAATTTATTTGCAAATTTTTTAATAATTAATTATTATGTATAACTTGTTATATATAAATGTATATATTATTATGTCATTTATAAGCATATTAGTAATCAATTAAGTATATTTTATACTCTTATATATCTATTCAATTTATCATTCAATTTAAAGTTTCTTACACCTATATATCTATTCAATTTAAAGTTTCTTACACTTTTATATTTTCGCTCAATTAAAAGCTTCTTCTACTCTTATATATTCGTTCAATTTATATCTATTCAATTTAAAATGGCAAGCGATAAAGTTGAATCTAACTCAAAAGAACTTCATGACTATCCTAGAAAACCTGAAATCAAATATAAAGATTCATCTGCTAGTACTTACCATTATACAATTATTTCTGAAAGATACTATCTGTCACTACCTATTCTTGTTAGAACTCAGAAAAAAAATAATAATAGTTATAAAATTCCTGACAATTACAAAGTTTTAGTTAGTTGGGCAAAAAAAAGTAAAACATGAAACATTACATACTCTATTAATTATTTAGATCAAAAAATTAATGATATCGTAAAACAATTAAAACCTCGTTTTAAAATTGAATACGATAAAGATGGTTCTCAAACAATAGAGTCTTGGTGAAGTGTGACTCATATAGCAAATTTGTTTGTGCAGGTAAAAATTTTAAAGAATTTTTTAATATTTATTTATAAAATAATATTAAATAATTTTTTTATATAAGACATATAATTCTAAAGGAACATCAACTCTATCGGGAACAATAGTATTTGGGTTGCAACTCAAATGTGTAGAACAAGCTAGAGATACTTATCGTCATAATAGTATTTTTCGACCTATTGAATCTCTTAGTAATTCTGGAAAAAGATCTAAAGTTAAACAAATTGGTGAAAAAGTGCGTGATTATATTGATTACAAAACAACATATTTACATTATAAGGATCAAATACAAATAAAATCACTTGCTCTGTCAGTTGATAATCAAGATTGGATACTTGATTATTCTAAAGACAAATCATTAGAAAAATAAAAAAGCAAGCATATGTTTGTGCAATGGATCATAATTATATTTCAAGAGATGCCATTCGATCAATTGCAAAAATTTCACCAGAATTAGAACATGAATATACAATTAGTAATGAAAAACTAAATCTTGATAAAATTATGCAAAACATTATACCTCTTTATGTTATAGATACTAATATAAGTAGCTCAACAATACCTATAGCTCATAACGAAGAAGTTCATATTAATAATAATGAGGTAATTTAAGGTATAACTGAATCAATTGAAAAGCTAGTTACAGAAGTGTAAAAGATATTTTAAAGTATATGATTCTGTTTTACATCAAGGAAAATATATTAAATCCTAGTGATCCTTTAATTATGTTACGAACAGTGTTGGTTAAATCACTGGTCAATCAAAAATTCACTGGTCAAACTGGTCTGGTCAAATTGGTCAAGTGGTCTGGTCAAATTGGTCAAATAGCTTAGTCTATTAATAAAATAAAAATAGTATATATACTATATATATATATATATTATATATTTAAATGTCATTTGACCAATTTGACCAATACTAAACTCTTTGAGCAGACCGGTCAAATTGGTCAAACTGGTCTGGTCAAGCTTGACTATTGACCGGTCCACGTCAACACTGGTTACGAATATCAGGAGATAGTCGGAATATAGGATGTTAAATAAAACATGTCATGGTAACATGTTCATTTTAATGATATTAATAATTTTCAAATACCTGAACGACATTATACTATAGTTCTATATTCTGGTATCAAAGATTATCAAATTTTACAAAAAGTTTTAACTCCACTAATAAATGATTTACAAGATATTTCTCAAAATGGAACTATCGATGAGTTTGGCAATAGATGGAATATTGAGCTTTATTTTTCATCTGATTGGAAGTTTCTCACTCTATGCTTAGGATTAAATGCAGCTAATGCTGTATATTTTTGTCCTTATTGTAAATGCACTAAAAAGGAAATTGGATTATATAATAAACATTGGGATAAAAAAAATATGAAAATGCTTCTTAATAATCATAATTCTTGTCCTGGACATATTCGACAACCATTATTTTTTATGATACCTTTAAAAAACTGGATTCCAGATGAACTTCATATATTACTTAGAGTTACTGATCGTTTATGGGATTTAGTTTTAGCTGAGATTGATATTAACAACAATCAAATTAGAAATCTTATATATGAAGAAATGAAACGGATTAGAATTAGTTTTAATTTCTGGCAAGAACATAATTTATGTGTATGGAATTCTACATCATTAACAGGTGATAAAAAACTTAGAATGCTTTGTGAATTCGATCTTACAAAGTTTTTTAATCAACAAAAAGCTATACTTATTCGACAACTTTGGAATGAATTTTATCTACTTTATAAATTATTACAAAATATTGAAATTACTGAAAAAATCTTTGAAGAAAAAGTAAAAAAATGAGTTGAATTATTTTTAACTCCAATATTAGGAATACCAAATACAGCAAGCTTTGTTAAAGGACTTTACAAACTATCAGATATTACACCTTATATACATCTTCTTTATAATCATATTTCAAATATAATTGATGAACATAAAAAATTAGAAATTCGAGCATTTTCATGTGCTCCAATTGAAAAAAAAAATCATTAGCAAATAATGTACTTTTTTAATAAAACTTTAAGAGATGGTGGTGATAAAACTTAACCTTCTTCTATTTTAGTAATATTGCAACAAGAAAACAGATTATTATATTACATTAAAAATAAAATACCATTAGCTTTTAAAAAATCCAAGCATATTCATATTAAATAAAATTATTACATTATTGTCTAAATAAATTAATAGTATTTAATAATTTATGCTTATAAAATTTAAATAATATGTATAATAATTAATTACCGTTGAACTTGATAGCTAATAGTATCAACTTGAAATTTAATAGTAATAAATCCAGTAGAAATTGTATTCTGGTGAGTATCGGTTAATGTTTCAGTATACCATTCTATTTTTATTTCAGGCACTCTTTGAAAATTTGATAGTGACAGAAAATATAGCATTACATATACTTTTTGATCAAACTTATACCATTGTCCACTCCATTCAGTATCTTGTAATATCATTGCCATTGTTGTATCAGCACTTTCACCTTTAAAAATACATGTATACTTTCTTTTACAAGGCGAATAACATTGAATCCATGATCCAAATATACCAACAAATTGACTTTTGCCACAAGGAATTTTGATTATTTGATTTCCAGTTTTTTTAAAATTAAGCAGCAATTTTTTTTAATAAAAAATATTAATATTTCATGAAACACTTGAATAATATTTGATGGCAAAAGTGGAATATTAGATGGTGGCATTTTATAATTATTATGTTTAAAGGTTTCATGTTGATAAAGCCCTTTCAAACTTTTGAATCACTTTACTTGACATAAGGTGCATTAATAAGGTTTAAATGTTTTTTGATTTTTAGAATTTTTATTACTTATATATGTTACGGCAGAAGAGCTTGATAAACTTATGACTGAATAATAACTTAACAAATTAATATTTAACTATGTTTATGATAATATTGGTATTTGAAAGAGATATTACTAATGCTGACAAGTTTTTAGTATTTTAATGATTGAAATTTTAATATCAGTATTGGTATCATTATTAATGCATATTTATGTATTGTTGATTTGATCGATAAAAATCATTAACAAAATCACATGGTATCACAAAAAAAGTAATTGGTTAAAGGGTTGGGAATTGGTTGGACGCAAGGTTTAAAATGTAAATTTTTAAGCTTAGGGTACTTTATAGTATTGTACACATCAATTGACTGTCTAATATCTAAAAAAACCCTAATAATTTAGGGGACTTTGATCAGATTTTATAAGTTTTAGTGATCAAAAAAAAGGTCCAATAAACAAAATTAGCGCAGATAATTTACTAATTACCAAACACTCTAATGGTATTAGACACAAAAGAGAGTGTAGAAAGACTTGGTTCAAATTATTAGGGCCAAATAAAGTTCTAGACTATGTCACAAAACTTTAATGCAGGATCATGAGGTTTACAAGATAATGTATTATAAGGAAATTAGAAGAAACAAATATGTATTATTATATGTGTAAAATATTTAACTAGCTATAGCTAGATATTTTTTTATTCAAAATGAACTCTTGGTTTTTATAAACAGTTTTCAGCTATAATATGATTCGCTATTTCTATCTAACATATTTAATATATCTAATCCAGTTAGCCCTCTATATAATCACATAATTTTTTACTTAAAAACTTTTTAAAAAAAGTGCTTATAAAGAGGTTGTGCTTATATGGAGGTGGTTTTTTATAAGTTTAATAGTGATTTGTCCTTGAGTACAAAATGTAATAAAGAGAGATTTTTATATGATATGATTATAAGGAGAGCGATTATATGGAGATATGACTGTAGATATAACATATCTAATCTATATGATTTATATAATATATCGGTTATATCTAATGTATCTAACAGATATAATAGTTCTAATATATCTATCAGATCTGACGGATCTGACATATCTGTTAGATATGATAGATCTGACATATCTGTCATATCCAGTGTATAAAATCTTACCTCAAAAACATGTAAAAGTTGCGGACATTGTACTTTTATTTTATGTGAATAATTTTAAAAATTAGTACACTATGAATTTTTATAATATTATAAAATACATGTGCTCAAATTTAAAACATGTGCACTATTAAATTAATTATATTAATTAGTAAAATAAACTGTTTGTAATACTTGTTTGTAAATTAATTATTAATAAAATAACAAATAAATTTGTTTGAAACTATTAACTAAAAGACCTATAGAACGATTATTAGTAAAATAATATAAATCTATCAAAAAAAGTATTTTAAATTAAAATTTTAATAAACCAAATAATTAAAAAGATTAAAATTTATAATTTAATATCTAATTTTAAATAAATAAATATTTAAGTAATTAAAAAATATTATAAATTTTATATTTTATAGTGCGATTTTATTTGTAAATATATATATATATATAAATTTTAGAGTTAAATAAAAAAATTTATTTTAATTTAATAAAAACATAATTTATAAAAATAAATATTTTAGTAATTCTACAGTAAGTTTAAGTGCTTAAAACTACTCTTTTCTTTGTGACCTAATTTTTATATGCTTGCTCTAACTAAATACAAAGACTGTTTCAAAACTATGTAACAATTATATTTAAGTTATATACTGTTTATTATCATATAATATAAAATAGTGTAATTTTAATTTATAGCTACACTCTATTCCCAAGTAAGTATTGTTCTCAACTTAATATTATTTTTTAAGAATTAATACCGTTTTTGATTTGGTATAGCCTCAAGAATTCTACTATAAAATTTTATATTATACTTAGATTACAATGAATTGAGAATTGTTTCACACAGAGATTAAACCAAATATTTATCAAAGTATTAAAGCTAGAAAACTCTATTATTATCGATGCCACTATTATTTATTTGCTTAGTATTAGTAAATGCTTTTTAATTTGTTAGAAATTGAACCTAATAAGGTATTTAATTAAGATTTATTGTTAACTATTGTTCGGGGTAAAACAGCGAGTCTGTTGCTAGAAGGCCAGAAATCTCATATTATGTCAACTTTTAGGCGTGTTACGATTTGGTGAGTATCCAACTATTCTATATTTTTATTTAAGGTTTTGGGGTATAGTTTTTATTTGACGAAAGATGTTTACTAACACTTGATCTTTTGCTTCTACTATTATTTTTTTTTTCAGATGCAAGAAAAGATAAATACTTTATTAAATTTTCTTTTCTCTTTTATACAATTTGTATTTGTACGACTAACTTTATTCCTTCATTTTCCTTCTAAACTTCTTTTCTGCCACCTCCATTGACTCTACTATACTATTTGGCCGTTCTAGATTTGGGTAAATTACTTCTACGTTTTCTATTTTTAACTATTCTACTTTTACTAACCTGCCTCTTCTTCCTTTACCACAAACCTGCCCAGATCCGCCGTTTGAAACTTTATTGTCTTTCCTAGTTTGTTAGTACGCCTGTCTATTAATTGTATGATTTGTATGGGACCCAAATATGTGGGTTTCACCCAATTTTGGGTCGATCATGGATGCCAAAACCTGGGGCATCATCATTGTATTCACAATCGTCAATTGTGCATTGATCCAGGTCCCAATCGACATTTAGATCACATTTTGAGTAGTAACAATTTATACTGCCCATGACACTATCTTTAGGTAGGCTTATTTGAAGCTGGTATTAGCTGCATAATAGAGCTAAGCTGATGAGTTCCAACTTAACTATGGATCAGCATCAGCTGCCATTGTTATTGAAGCCATTGATAATACTGATATAGTACTGCAGCAGCTATTACGTAGCTACAGAATGAAATGTAGTATTTAAATAAGCCATACAAATATTATTAGCTCTAAAAATTCTTTAATAGGTTAAAATTGGCTAACAAAACTCTTTGTCATGTATGTCAGGTTTTTACATGCTATTTCAACTAAGTGTCTTTAGAAATTTTTTTATTTAATCAATTAAACGTTATCAATCAATATATTAATAAATTTCTTATTTAAATTTTTATTTATATTTATTTAAAGTTCTCTCAAGCACATAAATTATAGTTCGAAGTTCAATTTTTAATTAGTGAAAAGTAGTTTAACCAGAAGTAGGTTCATTATCGCGATGAATAAAAAAAGCTTAAACTACTTTTTTGCAATAGACTTGTTCTTATTGACTAAAACTTTATTATTTACATTCACATTATGAATCTTCAGCAAAATTACAGTAAATATTATATTAATTAATTGCAGTACTTATGCATTATCTTGGTAACTAACTAATCACATTAAGACACCACTAGTTTCTAAGTTTAGCGATTATTTATTAATCCACATTAGCTTTATAATTATCTGCCAAAATAATTCAGTTTAGTATGACCAGATCAGTATGGTATGGGTGTAAAATACCTCTATTTTTAATATATGTTCTGGTGTTATATATTATTAGAGTTAGTATTAGAAAACTATAACAAATTGGCATAATAAATCTTATGAATTTTCTTACTTGTTTAAATTGTAGCTCTCATCAATAAAGTCATGTTGTATTTGGTTGTGTATTTATCTATATTCTAAATTAGGATTTAGCAAGACAATTTCATGAATCTACTTATGAAGAATGGTTTATTATATGTAAGGTAAACAATGTGTAATTTAGATTCAATTAAATGTTACAAAATGCAATATATATATATATGTACAATATATATATAATAATATAAATAAAACAAGCTTTCCTTATTAAGTTATTTAATCATAAATAAAATTTAAAGAAACAACCATTAAAGTATTAAGTAAATATAAAACATTTTATATAAATATCTATTCAATTCACATATAAAAATAGACTGTGTACACAATATGCTCCATGTGCACCTAGTTAAGGTTTTATTAATAAATTTGGTGCACTCTGTGGCTCGAAATCTTGTGAATCTCATGCTCATTTCTAGCCAAAAACATGTAAAAACTTTTAAAAACATGTGCTTATGAGCACATTGTGCATATAGATTTTATACACTAGTGTAGGGCATCCTCAAAACCCCTTTCCAAATCTTAATTCTAACCCTAATGTGAAAAATTTTGCATTAAAAATTTTATATAAACATAATGAAAAAATATAATAGGTGCCAAACCATCATGGTACGTTTTATAATAAATGCACTAAATAATAAATAGATAAATTTTATATTGCAATAAAAAACATTTTTTGCTATTGCACAAACCATTTTTTCTTATTACTCAAAACAATTTTTACGGGTCCCTGAGCTAAAGATAGGCTTCATGCATGCACATAATTCCTTAATCATATGCATTAATGTGCATTTTATCCCATTTAAATTTTATATAGAAAAATTGAAGTATATTTAATTTAGGCCAAGATATATAATGCCAGGCAAAATTAAAAAATAGTAGTGTAGAAGTTTTGAAAAAACTTGGGTAAATATCCAATATTTTCCAGAGGAAAAATATAAAATCAAAAAAAATTATATTATGTGATATTATGCGTATTTTATATAATATGCGCATTAATGCATATTCATGTGCATATTATTATAAAATGCGCAATTTTCCCATCTCTAACAACAGCTATAGCCAGTTAGCTAGCCAGTTATAACCTAACCGAACCTATCTCTAGTTGGAAAATACAAGATTTCCAGAAGAAATCTTCCACATAATCATTCCAAATAAATCAATATCTGATGTTTTTAAAAATGGGTTGTCTTGCAAAACTTCCGGTTCTGTATTTAGTAAAGCTTTATAAAACTCTTCTGATTCTTTATCTAATGTTTTATTAACTGAAATTGCAATTTCTACATTATTAATATAAGCACTATGTAAATTATCTTGAGATATATCTTCACTGTATAAATCACAATGAATAATATTGTTAGAATGCATTAATTGAAAGTAGATGCTATATGTGATAATAATTATTCCATTTCATTTTGAAGATTTTCACTCAGATATTCTATTTATGCATATTGTATAATAAAAAAGTAATCATTTGTATCTTCATCTTTTGATATTCTATAACACTGTAAAATATAGGGTTATTTGATCCAATATTTGAATATGCAATTAACTTTAAATTTAAAAAATATTAATGAATAGTAATAACTAAATTTATAAAACTTTAATATATCAAATGTTTATTTTGCAGAAACCTTTAATTTTGCTAAACATATTTACTATATAATAAGAATATAATTACAATGTAATTAAATTAATTAAAGTATAATCAAATTATAATTAAAATCTTTTTATTCTACTAAATTACTTCTAAATTACTTTTAGTTTATTATCTTATTATTAGCAAATTGTTATAAAAAATTAATCTATATACAATTAAATAATATTATAAAAATATTTTTAATTTGTTATTAGCTTGTTATTTACTTGCTATTAATTTATAATTAACTTATTATTAGCTTATTAATACTTTTTTAATAATTTGTTATCAGTTTGTTAATAACTTATAATTAGTTTATTATTAACTTATTACTAGCTTGCTATTAGCTTATTATTAGCTAATAAAAATTTAATTTTATAATATATAATGAATTTTTTATATAAAATATTATATATATATATATATTATAATGTTATAGTAGAAACTTTATTACAATCAGTTTGGAGATTGAAAGTTAGTCTAGAAAAAAATTCTATATTTAAAGATTTCTAACTATATTTGTACTACAGAACATCCAACATGACATTACATTCTTTATTTTCCATTTAAATGCTATAATTAGTTTAAACAAATAAAATAAATCTAGCTAGAATAGGTTGAAAAAAACCCTAAAATGTTAGTGAGAACTCTTACAGATACTATTTTTTAATAGCAAGATATGAATTTAGTAGTTGTATAAAAGGTATTTTTGCATTTTATTAAATAGTAATTAGGGGTAGATACCAAGAATAGTAGAGAGTATAAGGTTGTATTGTGGGTTTGGAGAGTTAAATATAGAATGTGAAAGGATATTAAGAAGTGTTGTACCAAAGATAGATGTAATTTGAAGTTTTTGCAAAGTGTTAGAGTTTATATTAAAAAGTGATTGTTGGATATTTTTATTGTTTTTGGGGCAAAGAAGTATGTAAAGAGTATTTTCAATTATAGAGTATTTCAACAAGTGTCTGCTATATATAGATTTGAATACTGAATTTTAAGATTTTGTATAGTTGTAAGTTGTTTGTGAGAATTTTAATATAAAAAGAATATTTTTGGAAGCAATATTCTAGAGAGTTGAGAATTTTAAATATAAGATTTTTGTTAATTTCAGATATATAGTTGTTGAAGAATTTAAATGAGAACTAGGAGTTAAGTTTTTGAATTGTAATAATATTTTTGAAAAACAATTGGATTTTGAATATTATAGTATAGTTATACCAAAAGAAGTAAACAGGAAGGTCAAAGTATGTGTAAAAAATTTTTATAATAGGTCTGCTAGAGCCTTGTTTAGCTAGTGAATCAGCTTGGTTATAGAAAATTGGTTGAATATGATTTAACTTTAATAGGAGTAATGAAGATATTTTTGGTAGTTTTAAGAGAATTAATAACAGAGATTGTATCCCAATTTTTTATATTTAACTAGATATAATTATGTGGCAGCTTTGCTACCTGAGTTAAATATTTCTTTTATTTACTAATAAATTAATATAAAGTTGATAAATTAATATATTTATGAGTTAATAAGTATTATAGTACAAGTGAAAAATAGAGTGCTACTAGCACCCTGTAATACTACTTGAGTTAATTTCTATTAATTTTTTAAGTCTATCAAATGATTGATTTAGTTGTATATTCTTCAAATTGGAATTATTTTATCTAATTCTCATCTCACTATCTATTCTTAAAATGTTGAATTTGGACTATTATATTTTATTTGTAATATTTTCATCTCATTATACAAATTTTCTTAAATTAATCAATAAATTAGATTTATATTAGTCATTTTTACTTTATTACAAAACACAAGATTTAAATATAAAATAATTTTTATACTCACCAATTAGAGTTAATATAGACTGGTCAATTGTTAAGCTTGACTAAGACTAGTTTGATCAATTTGACCAAACTGGTCAAAGGGTTTAATATTGGTTAAATTGGTCAAATAACATTTAAATAAATAGTATATAAATGTATATATTATATATTTATATAGTATGTATATATTTATATACTATCTTTATTAATAGACTAAGCTAATTGACCAATTTGACCAAACCAGTATGACTAGTGAATTTTTGGTTAACTAGTAATTTAATTAACTCTGTTACCAATAAATCAATAAGAATAATAGTACCAGGATTTCATCATAAAGTAAAACAATATTTTAGAAATTATTTACTATTCTGGTAACCACAAAAGTCATGTAAGATTGTATTAAAATTTTCATAATTATATAAAAAATTCTGCAACACTCATCTGTTATTCTGGTACCTACAATGTGGTTAAAGTTGAGTTAAATTGCATTAGACATTGTTTTGTATTTCTATGAGGTTGAGTTAGTTAATATCAGAATTACTACAATTTCTATTACCTAAACCTTTTGTCTAAGCTTGCTATTCTAATAATAATAAAAATGTAGCTAATTTGTATTGTAATTATTGTAATCTCTTTTGTAAATATTATAAAAAAATATTGTTACAAATCTATTCACTACATAATATAGGGTTAAGGTTGAATTTGCATTGAGATTATTGCAAATTATTTATAATATAAATTACTGTAAAAAAAACTCTTGCTTACTATTCTAATAATCACAATATGTGGTTAAGGTTAAGTTTGTTTGTATTAGAATTATTATAGTTTCTATTATAAAAAACTCTTATATGAAATTTGTTTGCTATTTTAATAATCACAATATGTAGTTGAGTTACTAATATTATCCATATCTCAGTTAATTTAATATCAACCAAGTGTGTATAATAAATGAAAGTTAAATGTTTCAATTTTTACATATTGGTTATTAATTCACATATCAGTTACAAATAATGATGACATTAGTTATACAAATAATCAAATATTGCAATAGTTACAGTTTGTTAATGATCATAATGAAGCTTGAAAAGTTTAGAAATATAGTAATTCCTATGACATGTAATCTACAACAATTTATACTATCAATATGATTTAAGAAATATTAGTCTTAAATAATTAAGAACAGACACACTTGTAATAGTAATAGCTAGTAATTATTTATATTTTAAGATTTTGAAAGATGATTAAATGATGAAACATAAGCATGATATATAAAAATATGCTATAATTAGATAACTAAAATTATCAAAAAAATTGAACTGAACTTGTTTGAAATTATGAGCTATGTGGTAATTTTATTATATATTGATTGATTGATGTTTAATAATTGATAATTGATTGATTAACTAACTAATTACATTATATAGCTATTATAATTTAGAAATTTAGCAAATTCTTTACTATCGTCTTGCTATAATCTTTGATGATTAGTGATTATAAATCTATCAATCCAACAAAAATTTAAAAAAAATCAAAAATATTAAAAATATTGAAATATGTACATATTGATCATAGTTGAAATTGGCATAAATATTAAATTAAGTTTTTTACCCATTATTATGATATTGTGTTAGTGATTACAGATTTTAGTAGTACTATAGTGGCCATGGCAATGGCTTTAGACCATGACCACTAGTATATAGAATATAAAATAATAAATAAAAAATTCTTTTATTGGAATTGCGAAAAAATTTTCTTTGTCAATTGATGTATTGCCTGCAATACAAATTATAGAATGCAAGACACTTATAGTAAGTATTATAGCATTATACATCTACTTATAGAAATAATTATCCAGCCAAACTTAAATGATATTAATAATTTTGTAAGATACAGTATACTCTCTCAAATCCAATACACATAGTGGACAGCTTTTGTATTAGTTTTGAGAGGTTATCAGATTTAAAAATTGATTATGGCCTGCTATCACATGATCAAAAATAAATTTAATTGGCTGGATTATATTTCTTATATATAATTTTTTGCACAATACTCGATCTTAGCCAATCAAATCAATTTATATTACCTGTCAAAACTGATATCTTATAGATATCTGGTCTTTGGGTATCAGTTATCAGAAATGGCAGATTATTGGGTTTTAATTATGGAACAAACATGGTGAATCAATTATAGCAGATTATCGGTTTTGACAGGATTGGTTTTTGGAAGGTGTACTGTATAAGGTTTAATAAATTTTGGATAGTTAAAAATTATCTATATAAACAGTAAGTGTAGAGTTAATTGGTGATATAAGAAAAAAGAAAATAATTGCAGTTAGTTTTGATTAAACTAAATCAGAAGAGAGAAATTGCTATACAGAAGTTAATAAACAGATTGTTTTCACAGATCCAACCTGTGCTAGACTGTAAGTTTATATTTGAAAATTTTTAATAGAAATATTAGTATAAAATTTCAAATTGGTTGTATTCAAGTTTAGAAAATTGTTATGTAGTTGGATAAAAAAATTTAGTAATTATTGTGTGTTAAGAAAATCAAGTATCAGAGAACTCGTCCTAATGATCACTTGACCAATTTTTTTACAAAAGAAAAGACTTATTTTTTTTTACTAGAGATAGCTAAAACATAGTTTAAATAGCTGAAAAAATAGGATAGTTTTTATAAAGGTCAACCTTATTCTTTGGAAACTTCTTTATATATTTAGCAAGCAAGCTGAAAGTGTTAATATACAGTACAAGATAACTGGAAAAGTACAACAACCCAGAGTAGCATCCTTGTTTATAAAATTTTGGTAAATAGGAACACCTATAATAAAGACCCAGCTATTGATGAAGAGAGCTGCTATGAATTAACTAGGTATAGTAAAGAAATAGCTCTTTTTAAGCCACACTCTTTTATTTAGTCAAGTGACTCCTCTTTCATTTTTCTTCACTCTTCTGTCAGTCTTCCAAAATTTTTTACAAAAAGTGGGATTTGGCTTACCCTCTTCAAAAGATCAGCATTGTTTATTTTTCAAATTTGAATAGGTCAGCTGTTTCTATTTTCAGTTGAATAAAGTAGAATATAGCACAATATTGTTTTGGCAATAATGTTCTTATACTATGTAACAAAATAATCAACACTCTGGTTAATGAAATGATCCAGACCAGACAGTAAAGTCAGAAGAAATTTTAATGATAAGGCTTTGCTTTACAATAGAAATATACAAGGTTTTTTAAGTTAAGAAATATAAAGTTTAGTAAATTTAAAATAGTATAAAATTTTTACAACTGTGTTTAGTAAAGGCTATAATAGTGTTGTCATAAATTGTTTTCTTTTCTGCCTTTTTCTTTTTCTTTCATTTGTTTTTTCTATTCATTTTCTTGTTGCTTTAGTAACTTTCTTTTTTTCATTTTGTTTTATTCCCTTTATCCTTTTAGTATTAGTATTTTTTTTTTATAAATTAGTTGGAGACTATAAATCCTTCTGCTCAAGAAGCTAGAAAAAAAAAGTTAAAAAGGAAGGTAATCTTGATAGGCTGTAAATACTATCTAGTAAAGTATTAAAAAATTTGTATATAGAGTTATTTAATATAGAGAAAAACTTTACTATAGCAGATCAAACATGGGTAATTTAAACATTTTGGTATTGCAAAGAGCTAGGTTAGCTTTACACTTGCAATTTAGATGATCTTTAGATAACTTTAGACAAAATTATATTTTATCTATGTGTGAAATATTTAAACCTAATAAAGTGTAGGCAAGATTGCCAAATTTTTAATAAAAAAAAAATTATTGTTTGTTAAATAAAGTATATCTTTCAGAATAGTATATTAATTTAAAGTTAAGATGAGAAAGATATTGGGGTTGCATTGAGGTTGTTATATTTCAATTAGAGCAAGAATTTCTTTATAGTTTATTTGTAAAAAAGGTTTGTTTAATTTTATTTGTTTATAGTGTAAATTAATTGGTATATTGAATACTATTAAAACTATACCACATGAATACTTGCTTTATATTAGATAAATATAATTACAATCTATTTTTTTTTATCTTTTAAACTATTTAATTTATGCTTGATTCAAAAAACTGTATTACGATATTCACAATGATTGTTAATTTTGTAAATTTTGATTATTTGTATAATTGTCAAATTTGTTACTATTGTGATATTTTGATTAATCTATATGATTGTCAAATCTGCATATAACTAAATTATTATATATTCGCAAAATTATCTGTTTGTAATTGTTTAATAATCAATTATTTGTAGTCCTTATACATATCTAATTAGAGTTAAGAAAACTGTTTAACACTGGTCTTATGATCTTCAATTAAGATATTTTAACCAGTTTCAAACTAGTTAATAATAATCTATTAAAAATAAACTTTATTAATAGTTGTATATCAGAATCCCAATACACAAAATCCCAACACACAAAATCCTGGTAACAAAATCCCGATAAACAAAATTCCGACAAATTAAAATTCTAAAAATATTAAAATTAGAATTTTAATTTGTCAGGATTTTGTGTATTGGGATTTTGTTGTCAGGATTTTGTGTGTCTGGATTTTGTGTGTCAGAATTCTGATATACAACCTTTATTAATAGTTAAAAGAATTACTACATAAATTTTGTTTAGATAACAATAACTCAAAGTGATAAATCAAACTATGCTATAAAAATAGTTTAAGAGAGACCAATAGAATCATAGTAATAGATAACTGAAATTGGTCTTATTAGAATTGAGACTAATTGAACTAAAATTGATTTAACTCTTTTTGTTTAATCAAATTTGTTAGAAAATTATTGTATAATTGTTAAATGTAATATTCAATTATTTGTATTATTCATATCATAATAATCCTTTGTATTTTAATTGATCTATAAATTAATAATCAGATACAAGACATTGCAAATCAAAGTTACAGCAATGACTAAAGTGATATTTTAAGGCATTTTGACTATAACATATCAGTTTTTTGAATAGTAATACAAGTTGATGAAAGAATCATAGACTGGGTTGATTCTAAAAAGCTCGGACCGGTTGACCGGGCTAAACCTTTTTGCTAATAAAATTTTTCTAATAAGAATTAGTCTCAATATCTATATCAAACATGTAGGAAGTTATTAGGTAATTTCTTGCCAAATTCTGAAACACTAAAATCATTTAGTTTTTATTTTTTCTGTATTTAATTATAATGTGTCATATTTTATGTTAATCAATTGTCTATGTACCCAAACATGTCAGACATTTTTATTTCTATATATATTAGTTATTTGCTAATTTATTATCTAAATTAGCCAACCAATAAGTGTTTATATTTTTATAAATGATTAGTTAATTTTTAGCCAATTTTTTAGCTATTATATGAGAATTGATTCTAGCACTTCTTTTATCAACTAGTCTGGCCCACAAGAGTGCAGACTGAGAGTTGAACTGCCCATCAGGCTGGGGCCAGCTTGTATCACCACTTTACTACTTCTGCACAATCATAACTCAGTTGTTATCTATTCATAATTTTGAGTATCAAAATAGGAAATTTGGCAAACTTAAAAGAATTTGAAGATGAGATTTTAAAATTTAGGAATTTCAAATTTTTGCTTTGTGTACTAATTTTAAATTAAAATTTTAACAAACTATTTTACAATAACTTATAGTAGAAGTCTCAAAAATTTTATACAAACTAACAAACTATAGTCACTAGATAAAAAGTTTTGTAACAGAATTTTTCACAATAGCTTATTATAAGAATTGTGTATTAACAACATCAATCAATGTATGTATTACAAAATTTTTCTAGTAACTCATAGTAGATGCTATTATAAGTCAATGCAAACTTATTGCATGGGTCTTATGTGACAACCCATGCTTTTTTATTTACTTATTGGCACGTAATTGTTACTTCAAACACTGTGTAATAAGATAGCTATTATATAGATACATATGTTGAATAACTTAGTTATACACACGAGTTCATATTTAAATTTGTACCTTCAGCACAGAATAAGAACCCATGTGCTAACTATAAATTACTTGATATTTATCAGCAAAATAGCAGATAACACAAGTCAAATGAAGGCAAATTGCGCTCCAACTAGCATAACATAACCCCAATATGAACTATATAAAATATTTGGCAAAATAGAAAACTAATCGGATATTCAATACATATTAGGATGCTGATTGCTCTATAGGTAAATTAATAAACTATTAGATAAGCATTATTGATTTACCAAATGATCTATCGTAGAGATATAAACTGTAAATTACAGTACATATAAATAAACTGCAGTTTATTTTAAAACTATAGTTTATTTATATTAACTAATAGTTTTCAGATTACACCTCTAATCTATCAGCATTCCGATATGTATTTAATGCCTATATGAACCTGATTAGTCTCCTATTTCCACCAAATATATGTATTATTATTCGTAATAATTGTAATATAATAAGTACATAAACTGCCATGTAGACAACCCAGTGTGATGCAATTTTTTACAATTGAAAATTTTTAAATCACATGTATTACACATCACATGATCTATAAATAATATTTTAAAAGCAGACCTACATTATTTGTAATACTGGGTCATCTATATAACAGTTTACGGTAATAATAACTATACATTTATGTAATATGTTAAATTGTTCTTGGTAAATATCATGATGATGACCAAACCTTGTATATTATATTTGAGAAATGTTGGGTTTTGAAAACTGGAATCTGATTGTGAATTCAGTTCATGTGTGCACGTGGTGTCTGTGATGATCAGGGTAATAGATATTAATCAAGTAGATCAGTGATATAGTGCATGAAGTTTATTTGCAATTTGTATGTCAAGTTTATTATAGTTGCATATAATCTAGCATTAGAAATGTAGTTATCAATTATGGTTTGATGAAACCTATTTGTAGTCAATTAGAAATTCAGTATAAATAGAATAAAGGGAATCATAAGAAAAGAAAGTTTTCTCTTTCAGAATAAGAAGCTTTTCTATTACTTGACATAAACTCTCTTAGTAAAAAACAATAAACATAACCTGTTGAGGTGCATGTGTCTGATGAATAGACAGTGCAAAGTGAGTGCTTGATTAGGGCTGTTAATCGGTCCATCCGGTCTGTCTTGGTCCAAAGACCGGCGGTCTTTTAAAAAGCTGGACCGGACCGCGGTCCAGGACCGATTAGGACCGACCAGTATGAGATTGACGGACTGATTATTATACTAATTAAATGCTATATAAATTGCACCAGCATGTTAATTATTATATATTATTACACATTATTATTATATACTCATTATTGCTCGTTTAATTGCCTCTAGCCAAAAGCTTGTCTATTGTTATTAGTGATGGCAATGCATGAATTTTGAACCCTGTACTGTAAGTAAATTTATACAATCATTTTATTTAAAAATATTGGATTCGTATATTTAATTCTTGTTAAAGAAAACCTGTTATTATAATTAAGAAAAAAACCAATTTAAGTTTTTTAAATTTATTGTCGTTGTCTAAGTCCCTAAAAATCAACTTTATATTTATTGTATATTTATAATAGTGCTAATAATCTGAACCCAATAAGTCAAAAAATTAGGCTATATATGTTCGTTACGATGATTTAATACTAACTATATTAGTACCAATAGTCTTTTGGTCCGATCTATAAAGACTAGACTGGCCACAGACTGCAGGACTTGCGGTTTTATTTGAATTGATTAACTGCCCTATACGATTTACGCCATAAGAAATTTAGTTTTTTCAAATTTAGACCATTTATTTGCTTAACCTATGACTTTATGTCTAGTGCTCGGCAAAATCAAATAAAAACTTGATTTTCAAGTTTTTGAATCTATCGATTTACAGTATTATGCTTTAATTACAAATCTGTTTTTACTTTAATCTGACTTTAAACTTCATGATAAGTTGTCACGAAGTCTAAAGTAAGTTCAGATGCCTATTAGATTTATATATTTACTGAAACAAAGTTTGTATTTAATGCTCAGTTTTATAAATTGATAAGTTAAAAAACTTGAAAATCAAGTTTTTGTTTGATTTTGACGTGTGCTATTTATGTCAACTCAATAAAAGTTTTCTCACGACTATAGTTAGATATTTCATTTATTGTGTACATGTTGAATATCACAAAAAATCGCAAAATCAGATTACTATTATATCTATAATTTACCTATAACAATGATTTAATAACTGTTATTAGGACCGACGGTCTTTTCGATCTGTCCCAAAAAAAACAGGACCGGCCTGGTTCTAGGATGGACCGACGGTCCATCGGTTTTAGTCGGACCACTTAACAGCCCTATGCTTGATATTAGGGAAAACCAACATAAAGCCCATAGTTAAGTATCACGTGACAGTAAATCATCATTATTTAATCCACAAACCAATATAATCTGTTTCAAATAAGGTTCATTTCGGGGTTACGTTATGTAGGTTGGAGTCCGATTTGCCTTCATTTGACCTGTGTAAGTTTGTAATAATTTTTTAGAGTATAATTCCAATACTAACGCATCTTTAACTACTGTGTATACTTCATTAGCAAGTTCTATAGTAAAACTTTTTTTTATATGATAAATTATAACAGAAATTCTAATGCAAACTAACTCGATCTTAACCACATACAGATCAGAAAAACATCAAAGAAATATCAGACTAATGATGGGTGATGCAACGATTTTGGCATGATGCAAATGGTTACATCAATGGTTTCGTCAGACACAACTTTGATGATTAACACAACTATTGACAATTGATGCAACTAATGACGATTGACGCAGCTATTAATGCAATTATTATAGTTACAGGTTAACTTCCCAAAATTAATTTTACTGAAATGCCCATTTCACCAAAGTCCATCCAATTAACTAACAAGACATAATTCCGAAAATCTCATTTTACCGAAATATCATTTAATTGATAATAAATAAAACGAACATATAAAATGAACAACCTATTTTTAATGCAGTAAATCTATTATAACGAATTGACTTCAAGTTAAATTTAGTCTAGAGATTCTAGTTGAGTTGCTAATTAGGTCAGTAAATTTGATTCAGTAGTTAACATTACATTCCTATTATAAAAGAGAGGAGCAAAAATAAATAAGTAAATAATTAATCATATAATGCATTCATCCAAGAAAAAGAACTTCGACGTACATACGTATGTACGTACAATTTTTACAATTCTCATGATCTAGTGATCGGATCTGCATAATTTTTTAAAGTATATATGCAGCAGGCCTACCGAATAATTGATTGTAGGAGCAATTAATTGCAATTTTTCAAGCTCAATTAATTAATTGGTGGCGTGGTCACAATTAGTCAATTAATTGCAATTTTACATAATTAGATAATGTTGTATATTCACAACTACGATATGAGTGCTGCCAAGGGAAAAAGGCTGATTGGACTTTTAATATATTTTGTGAACAGTTAGCCGTCTATGAAAAATTTATCATTATAATAAATTATTCATAGACGGTTAACTGTACACAATATATGATTTTTGATTTTTCGCTGTTTAAAAGATAGGTTACACCAGTGAAAGAAAATTGAATTTAATTGCAATTAATTGCAATTATTTTGTCATTAATTGGGTTTCAATTAAATTTTAATTGATTTTAATTGTATGACGTATAGCAAAAATTAATTTAAATTAATTTTTCGGCAGACCTGGTATGCAGCGATCACAGATAGGAATTTTGGGTTTACTAATCCCAAGTTCCTATCAGTGATGGTAAATGACCTGAAATGACCCAAATGACTCAAATGACAAATGACTGGTCATTGGGTCATTTCGAGATTCAAATGACCTATTGGGTCATTTGAATTTTATTGGTGGAAATAAAAATAATGCACAGGGGTGTAATTTCGAAAGTTGGCCTGAATTAAGTTTAACTCAGGCCAAAATTTAAAATAACCGGACTGTAGAAATTTCGTACTGTATTTTGCCTCAATATGTATTGTATTGTAATCAATAATACAGTACATTACTTTAATATTTATTTGAACTACGTAGCATAAAATGTTTGCATCATATATAATCTACTTGACGTTTTAACTAAATTCAAGAAGAACCATCTTAAGAAAAAAAAAAAAAAGCCCTCGTTCCTATTTTTCTTCTGCATCAATTTTTCCGTATTTTTCTTCGGCATCAATTTTTCTAACGTTCCATTTTTTTTTGCATTCCATTTTTTTTCTGCGTCCTATTTTTTCGCGTCTTATTTTTTTCTAACAGCTCATTTTTTTCAACTCTTATGACTTCTCTTTTCTTATTGTTCTTTAAGTGCTTATAGAGGCTTTACTATAAT
>CAJVPY010000754.1:0-23632 GCA_910591965.1 Dentiscutata erythropus
GAAATAGTTCTCATACGCTCTTTGCTGACAGGCTTAGAGTTTATCCCTTACCATCTATGTTAGTTAGCTAGCATCATTTGTACACATAAATTAATTACTAAAATAAATCCCTGGCAAGATACGCCAAAGTTAAAAAAAAAATAAAAATAAAAAAAAATAAAACTATTGATTTATAAGGTTCACTAAATACTCTCTTTTTTGAATATCCACCGTTTTTTCTTTTGCTTTATTCATCGGCACAGTTTCATCTTCATTATTTAATTTATCATCTAACAAAAACAAATCACCCATATCAATACAGAAGTTGTGTAATATACAATATATATGTATTTCTAATAATTCGTTCTATCTCTATACAATATAGTTCATTTAATAAAATTCGCCATCGACCTTTCAAATGTCCAAACGCACATTCAACAACCATTTTCATCGATGAAAGAGCTTTGTTAAAGTATTTTTCTCGATGTGTTAATGTGTAATAATCGGGATATGCTTTCATTAAGTAAGTTCAAAGGGGATATGCTGCATCAGCAATTATATAAGTACCACTAGGTACCCATTGTTCAGAATTTGAAGAAATTTCATGATAAAGAGATGAGCAATGAAATACGCGAGCATCATGTATACTTCCTAAAATAATAAATATATAGTTAAAATAAATTTATTCAAAATAAAATAAAAATTTTTATTAATCTGCTTCTCCAGCGTGTATATATGTAAAATGCTCTTGGTAGTTAACAACTGCAAGAAAGTTAATAGAATGGAAGTTTTTACAATTAACATAATAAGCACTATTCTCTGAAGGTGGATGAATAGGTATATGGAACCCATCCATTGCACTAATACAATTAGATAGTTTTCGATTTCCAAATCCATTTTCTCCATATTCAAATCCTTGTGTCACTGTTACTATTCGAGATCCTTGTGGCCATGAAATTCGTTCCTTCTCCAAATCCAACAAAGCCCTTAAAAATCGATCAGTAAAATAACTTACAAACCCTTAACTTACCCCAAGTGTTTGTTCTAACACTCTTATCCCTACTCTATTCTCTAGTCACCATAGTACAATTGCAACTTGTTTCCACACGGGTGTTGCATTAGGTGCATTAGAAATAAAAACCAGATGTGTCTCTAAACGAGCCACAATAGCACAAAAAGTAACCAAATTAATGCAAAAATGCTGTCAAAAAGAATTGTAACCTTCTACATCCACCAAATATGGAAAAACTTCTGTCCAAAAACATCCTGTTTTAGGTCTTCTTTGATGTGTGTTCTTGTAGTAAATAAAGAAAGAGTAAATGGAATAGTTGAATTTATTATGATATAATTCAAAGCTAAAAAATAGCTATTTATTTGTTGCATTTGAATACTTGAACGTTGTTGATTTGCTATAAGAGATTTGAGTATAAAAAGTATTGTAATAATTCTTTTGCGTTGACGGTATATTTGTTGATCCATATTATAAAAGTGAAGAGAAATTTGCTTAAGCTATCTTCCTGGTTACTTTATCAATAGCGGTTTTTAACCAATCAGTACAACTCTATGAAAAAAAAGATGGGTGTCAGGTCCAGGTTTTATCGATTTACATCATTAATCAGGATCTATTTTTTTAGCCAATCAGATCATTTTATTAATCATTGAGGGAGGCGCTTGAGAACAACCTATAACAATTCCATTTTATTATTAATGGAGTATTCACCACCCCTGAATCACGTCTTGCAAACTGCGCCAAGTTTACAAACAGTCCTTGCAGACAAATGTTCATATACAAATCTATCTACTCTATTGCTAACTACTAACACATAATTACTATTATTTTAACGTCAAAATCTATTTACAAAAGTGTTATAATTTATTGCAAATCAGGTTTTGAAATGATAATTTTAGAACGGATTCTCGGTTCTAATTCAATTTTCACCCTATTAATTTATTTTTGCTTATCTATCATTAAATGATGATAAATTAAGAGTACATAAACTAATTATACTTATCATGGTTATATTTTAAAGAAGTTTTATTATTGATTTTATTATTTTTTTAAAGAAAAAAACTATCAAAACGTATTGGTCATTTATTCTCACAGAAGTTTATCAAACCTTTGAAGAGCAGCAACTTAAATTGGCTTAAAATAGTAGTCAATAATGAGAAACAATCAACTTAAAGGTATGAGAATTTATTGATGCACTGTACAGTACAAACGTATGTGGTGGTAAATTTTTAGACTAGAGGTCGTTACTACATATTTGAAGATATCTATTAAAGTAGATCTGTTTCAAGCCGATTCAACACTTTAACACAATAATGAATTGCCCAAAACTTTGAACGTCGTTTATAAAATTAAGGTATATAAATTTTACTAATAGAATTATAGAATTTATAAAAAAATAGAAAATTTAAACAGTGCACCCTATGTTTTAATAGCCAAATAAGTATAATTAGAATAAAGATAAAGGTTAGAGTTAGGGATGGGATAGAGTAAAATTGCGGGTAGAGCATTTTCTTTACACAACAGGGGGCTATCCTGGTAAAATTTTGTGATATAGTAAAGATGCACTAAATGCACAGCGCACCATATAACAGAATATTAAAAAATAAAATAAATAAATCGATCATAACTTTTTAAAATAGTTCTGAAAATATATTTTTTCTATTAAAAAATTAGAAAAATATACGCAAAATTCAAGTGAATATTTAGAATTTTATCAATTGATAATTTCAATTATACTAATAAAAAGTTTTAATCATAATAAAATTTACCACCCTAATACATATGTACAGTACGTTCTATAATTTATAATTATATGCCGCAGATAAGAGATTTTTTTCTTTTTTAACTTCTAAATACTAGAGTACATATTTCCTATTTTCTTATAGCGGTCACTGGGTTTCAATATTACTTGTTCCGAATAGAATATCATGGATTATTGCATTACCTAATTTATGCCATAGGAAACGCGAAGAAGTGATGACAAATTTAAATAAATACAATTTTATTACGGGTTAAGTAAACTGATATCGATATAGATAAATTAAGAGAGGCTTATAATTCAAAATCACATGTAAGTTCGCCCTAAGGAATTTAATTTTAGATTATAAGTCGGAATTGAATTCCATCAAAAACTTTAAATTACGGGTTTTCACTTAATGATGGTACGTATGTATGCAATATCTAAAAATTGAAGTTTTATCACATATACAGGATGTTTAGTCAAATTAGTAACAGTATTAATACATACCGAGATGTCTTCATGAGTAAGGAACACAAATGTAAATGTAATCATCGTCTATATCACCTTGTCAATTTTCAATATACAACATAAGTTACACGAGTGATGAATAGACATTTGCATCCTAAAAGTAAAGATCAACCACACCCGATACGTAAAGACCGAATATATTATAACAATATGATGCATAAACTGCATTTTCGCTAAAATTTTATTTAGATCTCGTATTGTACTACATCGTGTATATTATATATATTCACGTACGTATCATCTATTTGCGCTAGGTCTTTAGTAAAAAAAGAAAAAGGAAAAAAAAATGAGAGGAACAAATCCAGAAAATTCAGAAAAATGGCTCTTAGAAGCTATTTCCGAAGAACATATTAATTGTCATGGTTTTAATGATTTTGAATTTATCAAAAATATCGGTAGAGGAGGATTTGGTTCTGTTTATAAATACAAGTGGAAAGGCTGTATAATGAGTGTCGCTCTTAAGCGCCTCGACGTTGATACAAGTTCAAGTAAGGAAAAATGCCAGGATTTTGTTAAAGAGGTATGTGTATTATTTACCAGGTTGAAAATTAATTTCTTTATAATATCGAAATATTAAATTATTCATTAAATTCTATTGTTGATATAATTAAAGCTTGATTTATTGCGAAGATGTTCTAATCATCCAAACATTATTGACTTTCATGGGGTCACAAAAGGTATGCATTTTTAATTTCTAACAATAAATGATGTAAAATAATTATCTTACACCTAGTATTTATTATAAATAATAGATAATGATGGATGTTACAATATGATTTTACAATGTGCCGATGAAGGCAATTTACAAGATTACCTGAAATTAAATTCTGGAAAATTGCCATGGACAGAGAAATTTCGCATTGCAAAAGAAATAGCACACGGCCTTGTATACTTACATAATCAGAATATTGTTCATAGAGACCTTGTAAGTATTTTATAATGAGTATTTTTAATTAATTAATTAATTAATTAATATTCTGAATTATTTTTGTAGCATTCGAAGAATATTTTAATTCACCAGCATCAGCCAAAGATTACGGATTTTGGTCTATCAAAACAGTTGAACGAGACTGTGACTTCCAATTCGCACACTCATGGAATGCCACAGTACATTGAACCCAAATGTTTCGAAAACCCAAAATGTAAACGTGATGCGAAATCCGATATTTATAGTTTTGGAGTAATACTCTGGGAAATTTCAAGCGGCAAACCACCATTCGAATCTTTTACATCAATAATAACTATTGCTACTCATGTTTGCGTAGGAAATAAAGAAGAGCCAATAGAAAGCACACCACCTAAATATATTGAACTTTACGAACGATGTTGGGACAATGAGCCTAATAAACGTCCAGAAACAAAATCAGTTTATGAGACTTTAGAGCAATTCATTAATCCAAATAGACCTAATAATGAAATTAATGAAGGACCTTCTTCAAATAAGCAAAAAAAATAAATTCTCGTCGTGTATCCCTGACGAATTTAGAGAAAGTGCTTTTCAAAAAGAATTAGATAACGTTACCTATAATGAACAATCAAATAAAATATCTCCGCCTCCAATTAAGAATAATCTCACAAATCACCATAACAAAGTAAGAGCACACACGATCGATGTACTGCAAACTAAAACTTTCACAAATCAAATCCAAAATAATAGAGCAAATTCGCTTGATCCAATCTTTTAAGGCAAAATGGAAGTAAAATAGTTGAAATTATTCGCGAAAACACTTCTTTGACTTTAAATCTTAAGGAAAACCAAATTTGTCCAGAGGAAGCAAAAGTATTAGCGCAGGTGCTTTATAATAATAACAATATTTTTACTTCTTTAAATTTAAAAATGAATAAACTCAATGATGAAGGGGCAAAAATAATATCAGAAGCTCTTATTGTAAATAAGAATTTAACCGTTTTGGACATTGGTTTTAATAAAATTGGATCTGAAGGAGCAAAATCGTTGGCGATTGCCCTTTCAAGAAACAGAGTTTTAGTTTCTCTGAATCTTTGTAGTAACAATATTGGACCCGAGGGAGGAAAAGCATTGGCGGATGCTCTGGCTAAGAATAATAAATTAAACTCTTTAATACTTACAAATAATAAACTTGGACCTGAAGGTGGAAAAGCTATGGCAAATGCTTTCCTTAAAAATGCAACTTTAGCTTCTTTAAGTATTGGGACTAATAATATTGGTCCTGAAGGAGCTAAAGCGTTTGCAGAAGCTCTTTCTAAAAACAAGGGCTTAAAATCATTATCGATTGAAAAGAATCAATTAGGTCCTGAAGGCGGGAGAGCATTAGCAAAAACCCTTCCGAAGAATACTACTCTAATTTCTTTGGACGTTAAAGATAATGGTTTTGATTCAGAGACAAAAATAAAATTAAATGAAAGCCATAGTAAATATGTTACCGTGACTTTTAAATAATTCAATGTTCACATCATAGTAAAACCCTGTTTCTGATAGCGATAGGTAGAGAATATCTATTTTTTGTATCTAGAATTTTAGCTCCATCATGCATGTAAATTAAATATAAAAATGAATGTATTATATCGCGGTTTTCGAAATGGTTGAAAATTGCAAATAAACTTTTTTTTAATGAATACTTGGACACTCGAACACTCGATTACCTTAGCACGTTGAAAATTGATGCCCGATTTTGTAATTGTTTAAATTGTCATCAAACAATAGTTATGCAGGTTGGTCGCAGTCAATCAACGTGCTAAGGTAATCGAGTGTTCGGGTGTTCGAGTGTTTGTCAAAAAAACTTTATTTGCAATTTTCAACCATTTCAAACCCATGATAAAAATAAAGTAAAAATCAATAAATTTTCATATGTTAAAAGAAAGCCCTATAAAGATAATTACTATTATTCAAAGTAAAGCCATCCCTCCGACAGGCCTTTAAAATCATCAATCGGGCTAAACAAAATTTTCGTTTTTTTATTGGCTTTTTTTTTTTTGAGTTCGTATCACTGCACAAATAAGTGTACGCGACATTTCTTCGACAGCAAATTTTTCCTGTATAATTATTATTAAATCAATGTAAATAGAAGACTAATCTATCGTTATTTCAAATATTTCTCTAAGTGAACAACATGCAAACGACACTTTCATAATTCTATCATCATAATTCGTAATTTTTGCACACCTATATCAAAATTATTACTATATCATAAAATTGTGATATTACAACTTCCCACGTTACTGACAATAGATTCTCACACATTTAAGAGAGCATAACAATTACCGTAATCGACCAAGTTTCTTGACATCAATTTCTCCACTAGTTATGAGATTTCGAATTTTTACAGCTGTTTTTAAAGCATGAAAAACTGTCAAGACTCCAGCATCATCAACTTAAAAAATTATCTTAAAAAATTTTGCAGTTAAACTAGGGTTAGGGTTTGCTATTAAATAAGATTAGAAAGAGCTTTATTAATACCAAAATTTTGCAAAGAAAACTTTTTGTTAGAATATACTAACACAGACGATAGTTTTGTTTTTCTTTTTCATAAGAAGTTTATTAACCGTGTACTTATTGTATCACGTGAAAATTGGAAGAGTTAAATATCACAAAGTTTATAGTTTGGTAATGGTATTGTGAAAAATATAAATATTTTAAGCTAATGAAATGTATTGGTTCTTTTTCAATTACAATGTAAATTTAAGTATTAAAGTCAGTGAAAGTTTAAGCATACTTGAATTGTAAACACAGTTTATAGCATATTATCAGCTAAAAACTTTTATCAAGTATGCTGAATGATCAATTATATTAAAGAAATGTGCACTGTAAGTAAACAAAAAAAAAATGTATACGAGTGTCGCCAAGAGATACTTACATCTGACTTTCAATTATATTTGGTACCAGACATGATCTATCTACAGTAATTTATTAGAGATAGTGACCAGTACAAAATATAGTTGAAAGCTCGATGATAGGTTTTCCTTTGACGGCACTCATATATCAGAGCGCAAAAGAATTTGGTATACGTATGAATGAGGACCAAACTTTAGATTAACAATAACGAAAACAAATGAATACAGAATTGATTACCCAGCAAAATGTTATGATCATAAATTTTATTTCTCGAGCTACAGTAAATTTCAAGCCAATGATGGTTTGTGGAACATGATCATTTGTGCAAATGATTGGCTGACAGTGCGTTGTCTTTATTCGTTCGATTCAAATTACTATTATATTATTTGTCGACGTTTATCCAATAGTGTAGTTATAATTACAACGTTATATGATAATACCGTATATTTGAAATTCGGCAAATGTTTCTAAATCTTTGTAATGTCGTTATTGCTAATTATCATCACTACTAGTCCTATAGCATATTTAGATCATGTGCTGTTATCCATCAGGACACAATTTAGAAGCACTGTGTTTTTTATACTAATACAGTAACGGTTACTCAGAAAATTTTGTTGATTAACCCGTTTTTTTTTTTTTTTAATTCTGCAAAAGAAATATATTTGGTTTAAACCATTGCTAATCGAATTCTAACTTTAAACCTTGTTTATTCAAATTTACATGTATAGTAAATGTGATTTTTTTAGTGTAAGAAAGCCTTATGTATGTACGTACGTACGTAAGTGGAACTCAAGTTCCGATGATGCTAAGCAACGCCCTCGGAATTGAACTCCGAACATGTACAACGAATTAAAGTTTTTATCACATGTAAGGGAATTATATTAGAAATAGGTACTAATACATATCGGGATGCATGATCAAATGTAGCAGTCGATCTTCTGATGGTCATAAAATGTGTAGTTTAATACATTGTGATGAATTGGGAGATCAACCTTAAAATTTTGATAATGAAATTTAGAATCTATCACAAAATGCATAATATCTGCACAATTTTATAAATAAAAGTTTAATTCTTAGTACGAATTCTTGAAGGAATCCTTGATTATATAAAATTGAATCCAATAATCATAATAATTCATTTTCAAACAGTACTGTGTTATTTTAAGTATCGTAAAAGTCGTAAAACATCCTCACCAAAATGAGTGCTTTTTCTTAAATACTTAGATTTTAATTAATAAGTTTGAGATTTTTCGAGATTCGCGTTTTTTTTCATACTCTTAACAGTAATATTATATCTACAGATATATTTACTCAATAACTCACAACCTTCTCACATTTTTAATAATAAAACTGTGTAATCCTTGGTATTATCTCTATCGAAAGTTTAGATTAATTAGACATACGTATCATACATAATTTTAACTATATATATATATATTATATATAGTAAATATATATTCATATATCAATTAAATAACAATTTTTTAGTAAAATGACGACGAAAGCATCCGAAGAGTGGCTTAAAAATGTTATTACTAAAGAGAACATTAATTACCACGAATATGATAAATTTACTTATAGCGATATAATTAATGATGAAGGATCGGGATCTGTTTCTAAATATGAGTGGGAAGACTACGAATTGACAGTCGCCCTTAAATGTCTTAAAATTTACATAAATTCGAGTAAAGAGACCATTCACAATTTCATTTATGAGGTATTTATTTACTAATGTATTTAAAGACTTCGAACTTTTTTATAATATCTTTATTGTTTATATAAGCTTAAATTATTACAAAAAGTTAATTGCCATCAAAATATTATTACTTTTTATGGAGTTACGAAAGGTAAATATTTTAGCTTTTAAAAGTAAACACTTTAACGTAATAATTTAATGTAACGATTTAATGTAATAATTTAATGTAATAATTACTGAATTTAAAATATTTATTGTCATTATAAATAAATAGATCACAATGGATGTTATAATATGATTTTAGAATATGCTAATGAAAGAAATTTACGTGAATACCTGAAGACAAATTTTATAAGACTGCAATGGACTGATAAATTTCGTATTGCTAAAGAAATAGTGTTTGGTCTTTTATTCCTACATGATAATGATATTGTTCATAGAGATCTTGTAAATAATTACAATTTCACAATTATTTTGCTGTATTTTCTTTTATTTAATTAATTAATATCCAAATAATTTTTTAAATTATAGCATTCAATGAATATTTTATTTCATCAAGGTCAGCCAAAGATTGCAGATTTTGGTCTATCAAACTCAATTGTTCATGAATTGCCCGCATATATCGACCCTCAATGTATTAATGTCTCAAAATATAAACGAAATATGAAATCTGATATTTATAGTTTGGGTGTAATACTCTGGGAGATATCAAATGGAAGACCACCATTTGAATCTTTTATATCAAGAGAATCGCTTGTTATTTACATTTTGTCTGGAAATAGAGAAAAACCATTAGAGGGCACGCCGCACAAATATATTGAACTTTATAAGCAATGTTGGGATAATGAACCTAATAACCGTCCAGAAACAAAATTAGTTCTTAAGACTTTAAAGCAATTCATTACTGAAGAGATTATCAATCAGTTTAACGAACAACCAATCAAATACAGTAAAGACCCTTCTTTAAATCAACTTTACGAACAGTCAATTGAAAATAATAATGATTCTTCTTTAGATAACCGAAAGAAAAAACCAAAAGTAAAATCTGAATTACTTTATTTACCTGATACACTAAACTCAGTAAACCCAAATGAAGTTATTTATATAGGAAATAAGGATCTTAATAATTCAAAAGCTCTTGATGATAATTATACGACTTCTTTAAATCTTAAGAATAGTAAACTTGGTCCTGATGACGCAAAAATGTTAGCAAAAACTCTTTGTAAAAACTCTACATTGATTTCTTTGAATCTCGGTTGGAATAATCTTGGTTCTGAAGGTGGAAAGATTTTAGCAGGGGCACTTTGCAAGAACAATATTTTAAACAATTTAAATCTTACAAAAAATAAACTTGGTATTGAAGGAGGAAAAGCATTAGCGGAAGCACTTTTCATAAACCAAACTTTGACAGTTTTGAACCTTTGTTGTAATAATCTTGGCCCAGAGGGAGGAAAAGCATTGGCGGAAGCTCTGTGTAAAAACTCAATATTAAATTCTTTAAATCTCACAAACAATAAACTTGGACCTGAAGGTGGAAAAGCTATAGCAAATGCTCTTATCAAAAATACAACTTTGACATCTTTAATTATTGCGACCAATAATATTGGTCTTGAAGGTGGAAAAGCATTTGCAGAAGCTATTTACAGAAATACTTCACTGAAATCTTTATCTCTTGAAAAAAATCGACTTGGTCCTGAAGTTGGAAAAGCATTAGCAAGTGCTCTTTCTAGTAACACAACTCTAACTTCTTTAAATCTTAATGAAAATGATTTTGATCAGGTAACAAAAAAATTATTAAATGAAATTCAAAGCAAAGACTTAATTTTAAATTTGAAAAAAAAGAAATCTAAATAGTATATACAATATACTGTATGTGTGATTCAAATTTTTTATTGCTCTATAATCGTTACTGTAAAATCTCGATTAACCATATTTTTGGTAAACTCTTATTGCATTATTATTAATTAGTTTATTATAGAGTAGTGTCATCTATACTGCAAGAGATTGAAGCACACGTATTTCTACTTTCGAAAAAAAAATTTTTATTTTTGTTTTAAGATTTAATTTATATTGTTCAAATTTTGTAATATATGTTTAGTGTATATAAAGATATTAAGATGATTGCATAGTTAAAATATTCAAATAAATATAAATTTTTTATTAATAAAGTAACTACTCAATACAATTATAACCTGATAAATATAACCTTATAAATATTATAAAAAAAATGTAAAACAATATTAAAAACCATTTAAAAAATTCAATGATTATCTGATAATAGATTAGAGTTTTGCTAAGAAAAAAAAGCAAGATACTTCAATAGCAAGGGACTAGCCACCAATATGTTTTATAGGTATTGGTGCACGCTCTCGTGCTTATTTCTTTATTTAACTTTCTATTCTTTTTACGATTCTTTAAAGTTGGCCTTTATATTACCATCATGGGCGGTGCTGTTGATAGAGTGTAATTTTGGGAATTCTTGTACTTGGAATTGTACATGCTTTCTATTTATTACTTAGTAGAGATGTTAACAGTCCGGTTTGAGAAACCTATTTTTAGCCCAGCTCCGTCTGGTCCTGGTCTGAAACCTGGTCTAAGACCGGTCTTTATAGTTAGTGTTTCTAATTATAAAGACCGGTTTTAAACCAGTCTCTTATTATGAATTCAAACTCAATGGTCTAAACTTTCAGTCTGGGTTTATAATAAATGACCGGTCTAAGACTGGTCATGATTCAAATCATGATCTTAAATTAGCTCCAAACTATGATTCAAACCATGACCTTAAATCGGTGATTTAAACCATGATCTTAAGTTAGCTTCAAACCCATAATTCAAACCATGGCCTTAAGTCAGCTCCAAACCTATGATTCAAACCATGGTTTTAAAGCGGCTCCAAACCATGATTCAAATCACAGCTCCAAAACTATGATTCAAACCATGGTTTTAGAGCTGACTTAAGACCATCCTATAAAAAATCCATCCGGATATGCACGGGTTTCTACGGAAAAGCACGGTGATCTGTGGAACGGCCAGAGAACCGGGTTTGCACGTGTGAATTCCGTGTTGGCACGAGTAAAATGGTCCGAATTGGACCGTAAATGGACGAGTTTTGCTGCACTTTACTAAGCCAAAATTCACGGGTTCTGGCACGAGTCGAGGCACACGTAAGTTCACGTGCATATATTTCTTACGAGTTACAAGCAAGAATTCGATTTAGTTAGAGTACGATATAATTGCGAAGGCGTGGTAACAAACATGCCTATAGTAAAATTTTCAAGGAATTTTTTTTGTCAGGAATTAAAGAGCTTTTTCATAGACGAGATTTTGAGATGCAGACGATTTTTTTAAAAAAGTCGGTTGTTTTGAATTTTCACGTTACACTTAATCCTGCGATTTTATTGGCCATACGAGATACACGTGCCATTTAATACGTGTAATTCCAACTAACGAGCCTATACGTGCTATTCTGGACACGCACAACGTGCCGATACGTGCCAATTTTAAACACGTGCCATTCCGTGCAGCGTATATATACGTGACACGTGTAATTACGACATCTCTGTGCTAAACCGCCCGGGCCACTTTTTTCATAGGAATCATAGTTTTGGAGCCATGATTTGAATCATGGTTTTAGAGCCGATTTAAAACCATGATTTGGATTATGATTTTGAAGCTGACTTAAAGACCATGGTTTGAATCATGGTTTTGAAGCCAATTTAAGACCATGGTTCGAATTATTGTTTTGCTTGTAATTAGTCTTAAACTGGTTAAAAATTTTGGTCTGGATTTTTTTAGACTGAGACTAGACCAAATAGAATCAGTTTTTCTTAGGTTCGGACCGTCCATATGACAGACCATGGTCTATTGGTCCAAGAAGACCGGACTGTTAACATTCCTACATTACTTCAATCGGCAAATAAAAATAACAATACGGCTCATGTTTATGCAAATCTATATTCTTATTTTGTTTATTTATTAATGACTTGCTAGTATTTTTAATTTGGGTTTTTTTTTATAGATAGTAGTCTTCTTTAGCTGATCTAATAATTGTAAGTTATTGATAATGTAGGTAGCTTAATTATACAATTTTTATATAATAATAGGTGATTATTATTATTATTAATTATTGTTATTATTAGAATTATCGCAATACAACAAAGACCTACTAATTTTTCATACAGCTAATTATATGGCTAAGGACACCTGACGACAGAAGACGAAATTTACTAAATATAACTTATTTTTCTTTATAGGTAATAATAGTTCTCTTTCTACTTGGGATTTTTAAGAAATTATATTTAGTTTTTAATGGGTTTATTTTCGCAATAAATATATTTTTATAAAAATTAACATTTTGTTAATAGCGATAGGCATAGTACGAGACCATGCGATATCCCGCGCGTAATGTGTGGGATATTGGAGAAATCCGCAGATTACCCATCACTATTTGTTAGTCATATAATTTCATACCTGATCTAAAACGACAAGTTATTCATTAATTCAAAAATGCCATACGTTGATTCTTAATCGGTAAGATCAGTAAATAACGCACAACACATACATATTTGGGTGATGTCGAGAAAAAACTTTAATTTATAATCTTATATGGGTTTTCACCTTGTGGAATTCAATTTCCGATGACGTTAAGTAGCGCCATCGGAAATTGAATTCCATAACGATAAGATGAAACTTACAAATTTACTAGATTGTGAATTACAGGTTTTTCTCTTTGCATAGCTATATGCTTTATCTTAGACGATCCGATAACAATGGACATGTTGAATAATAGATTAAGATTTTATCACATGCAACGAATTTTAAACAGTCAAATTATTAATAGAACTAAATACACACCAGATGTATACATAAGTTCAATATATATATGGATATAGATATAACCGTCGAACACATCAGTGCACGTGTAAATAATGTTCACTAAAACGTGTATAGTAGAATTCAACACAAATAATCATGACAGCTCAACAACGGTATGATAACGAAAGTCAGAATATTTCACAAGTGTATTAATTTGATACAGTATTATATTGATTTTTTTAAACATTGTAATGTTAACAAACGTCTTAATTAAAGCAAGAGCCTTTCCTAATTACTAAATTTGAAATTTTTGCTTAAATTATTGAGAACCTGGAGGCTTATCTCTGAATTCTTTCGCGTTTTTTTTTTATTCTTTTTTTTATTCACTTGATAATTGCAAATATCACGAATTCTCACATTTCACTAATGCAACTAAATGTAAATATCTGATATCAGATTCATCTCCATCACAGAACTAGATGTAATATCGAATTTATTATAACAATAGAATATATTGTTGGTGTAATGCAGTAGTTATATGTCTGCTTATCTCATCTTTTACAGCAAATTTGATAATCGTGCATCTTATACTATGCGCATCTTATCTGCACATGTAGTATATATACACACACATTGATTCAAACTTTACGATAAATTCTTTACAAGTTAAATGGCGATAATTTATAAAGAGTGGTTTAATAAAGCAATTTCAGAAGAATATATTAATTACATTGAATATGAAAAATTTACTAATGGTAAAAAAATTAGTGTTGGAGGATTTGGAGAGGTTTTTAAACACGATTGGGAAGACAATGAATTAATAGTCGCCATTAAGTGTCGTAGATTCAAGTAAAGAGTACATTGATGACTTTGTTTGTGAGGTATTATTTGTATACCAAAAATTTGAACTTTTTTTGTAATATATTAATTATATGTTTAAATATTTATTTTTTTTATAAGCTTAAACTTTTACAAAAAGTTAGTTACCATCCAAACATTATTACTTTTTATGGAGTTACGCAAGGTATATTTTTTTAAACTTTAAAAGTAAATATTTTAATGAGATAATTATTTAAAACATCTATTGTCTTTTTAAATAATCAGACACGGTGGGAACTATAATATGATTTTAGAATATGCTAGTGAAGGAAATTTACGTGAATACTTGAAGAAAAATTTTATAAGGTTGCAATGGGCAGATAAATTTCGTATTGCTAAAGAAATAGCAACTGGTCTCAGGTTTTTACATAATGAGGATATTATTCATAGAGACCTTGTAAGTGCTTTATATTTTAAAACTATGAATTACGAATTAATATTTATATTTCGGTAATTCTAATCGATATTATTTTATAGCATTCAAAGAATATTTTAATGCATCATGGTAAACCGAAAATTGCTGATTTTGGTCTATCAAAAAATATAAACAAACCACCAATGACCTCTAATTCAGTTCTCATTGGAGTGATATCATACGTTGAACATCAATGCCTTATAAGCAACAGATATAAACGTAATAAAAAATCAGATATCTATAGCTTAGGAATAATTCTATGGGAAATTTCAAGTGGCAAGCCGCCTTTTCAATCTTTTGATCAACATTTTGATCAAATAATACTTGGACTTCATATATCAGAAGGAAAAAGAGAGGCACCTATAAGTGGCACACCTTCCCAATATATTGAACTTTATAAGAAATGTTGGGATGATGATCCTATTAATCGGCCAGAAATAAATTTAATACTTGAAACATTAAGTCAGCTTGAAACTTTAGTCAAAAATAACGAAATCTCAAATTTACAAGCTGAAAATAATGAAAGCAGCCAACAAAAAAGTAATCAACTTGACACCGATTCAGTTCAAAAATTACTAAGTGAAACCTCGAGCAAAAGCTTCAACCTAATTATTGAATATAACGAAGGTTCAAGCAAGAAAAAGAAACCTTTTTCTGATACCAATGCAACAAATCACCAAAAAGAGTCAACCAATGACTCAACGGCAACAAATTCTCCTGTTAATAGTCGGTTTACCGATTTAAAAAATAATGAATTAACAGTAACTCCATCACCTTCACCAACAAATGAATTAGAAAAAGTTCTTAACAATAACACTACGACTTCATTAAATCTTAAAAATCATCAACTTGGTCCTGATGATGCAAAAATATTAGCAAAAGCTCTTTGTAAAAACTCTACATTGATTTCTTTGAATCTCAGTTGGAATAATCTTGGTTCTGAAGGTGGAAAGATTTTAGCAGAGGCTCTTTGCAAGAACAATATTTTAAACAATTTAAATCGTACAAAAAATAAACTTGGTTTTGGAGGAGGAAAAGCATTAGCGGAAGCACTTTTTGTAAATCAAACTTTGACAGTTTTGAACCTTTGTAATAATAATATTGGTTCAGAGGGAGGAAAAGCATTGGCTGAAGCTCTGTGTGAAAACTCAATATTAAATGCTTTAAATCTCACAGATAACAAACTTGGATCTGAAGGTGGAAAAGCTATAGCAAATGCTCTTATCAAAAATACAACTTTGACATCTTTAATTATTGCGACCAATAATATTGGTCTTGAAGGTGGAAAAGCATTTGCAGAAGCTATTTACAGAAATACTTCACTGAAATCTTTATCTCTTGAAAAAAATCGACTTGGTCCTGAAGTTGGAAAGGCATTAGCACGCGCTCTTTCTAGTAACACAACTCTAACTTCTTTAAATCTTAATGAAAATGATTTTGATCAGGCAACAGAAAAGTTATTAAATGAAATTCAAAACAAAGACTTAGTTTTAAATTTGAAAAAAAAGAAATCTAAATAGTATATATTATACAATATAATGTGATTAAAATTCTTTTATTACTCTATAATCATTAAAATCTCGATTATCCATATTTTTGGTTTATTTTATAAACTCTTACTGCATTATTATTAACTTATTATAGAGTAGCGTCATCTATACTGCAAGAGGCGCCCAGAAAATATGTACTAGGTTGGGTTCGGATGATGATCGGAAAATGTCTTCTTTTTTACTAAGACTTTATTTTTCAATTATAGCGATAATATAAAGCAATATTTAACACAATTTACAACACATATCTAATGCATAGAATAATACAAATAAACTTGAATTTCGACATTATAATAAATTATTTCTTTTTAACCATTTAGTTTGTTTTCAGTGACGTTCTTCGATAATTTATGTACTCTTTATGCAATTGATCATTCTTTATGCCCTTCATTTCAAATTGATCGATGTTTCTTTCTGAATATTCGTTGACTGCATGAAATTTAGTGAAATATATAAGACGCTAACTTGTCTAACGATAGAGATTCAGATTTTTATATCCTTCTTGAAATATTCAATGTCGGAAAGAAGTTGGCTATTATTGTTAACGTTACTAATGATAAGTTGGAAACTTTTCAATAGATATAATATGCTTATTAGATCTTCGTTGCTACATAGTTATTAAATAAATTCTGAAGTGTTATTAATTAAAATATAAAATACCAAACTAATTTTAGACGATCGAACATTGCTTATTTTCACATTTGGCTATTATAGCTTCAACTTGTGACTCATAAGCAATGAAAGTATTTGACAAAGTGACATAGGTAGATTTAATATATTCTATTATTTGTTTAGCTAAGTCTTAATTTGATGGTTTCTCGCATGTAATTAACGAAATAAAGCTTACAATATAAAATGCATGCTTATAACAAATTTTGCGTCGCTTTTGATTTTTGCAAGAAAAAAAAAAACCAACCTAAAAACATTATTGATTATTATGGTTTAAATAATGATAAACTAATGACAATAAGTAATTTTATTTTATTAGCTAGGTGACGTACGTACGTAAATACGTAATTTTTGTTTCTAGTTCCGAATGTTCATAACCGTTCCGATCTAGCTTTCCGGACAATCATCCGATCCCAACCTGGTACAGGTGCCTGCAAGAGACGTATTTCTACGCTTTAAAAAGTTTACGATTTATAATAAATAAATCAAAATTTCCGCATAAACTACCACCATTTATTCTATATAACATTTAAGTTCAATAAATACGCCAATTAACATTTAATTTTATTCTTATAAAAATTAACATTTGTTAATAGTGGTAAGCACCGCATGAGAGATCCCGCGCATGATATGTGGAGTTACCCATCACTATTTGTTAGTCATATTATTTATACCGAATCTAAAACAAAATAAAGTTATTTATTAATTCAAAAATGACACAACACACGCCGATTCTTAATCGGCAAGATCAGTAAATAATGCACATATTTGGGTGAGGTCGAGAGAAAACTTTAATTTATAATCTTGTATGGGTAAATTTTCACCTTGTGGAATTCAATTTCCGATGATGTTAGGTGGCGCCATCGGAAATTGGATTCCATAACGATAAGATGGAACTTACAAATTTACTAGATTGTGAATTACAGGTTTTTCTCTTTGCATATATCTTAGACGATCTAATGACAATGGATATGCTGTATAATAGATTAAGATATAGATTAAGATTCTATCACATGCAAGGAATTTTAAACAGTTTAACTAGTAATAAGAACTAATACATATTAGATGTATACATAAGTTCAATATAGATACGGATATAGATATAGCAGTCGTCCATCAGTGCAGCGATGTAAATAATAGTCACTAAAATGTGTCACATAGTGAATTAAAAATACAGAAAATCAACATAATTAACCATAACAGCTCAACCACGATATTTTAGATAATGAAAGTCGGAATATTTCACAAGTGTGTATATCCGCGCAGTTTGGGTAAACCCTATTGATTCAGTATTAATTTGATAAAGTGATTTTTTTTAACGTTGTAATAGTAATAAGCGTCTTAATTAAAGCAAGGTCTTTCCTAATTGCTTAAATTTGAAATTTTTGCGTAAATTATTGAGAATCTGAAGTTTATTCCTGAAGTCTTTCGTTTTTTTTTATTTTATTTTTTTACGCACCTGATAATTGAAAATATCACGAATCCAATTTTAAACTTTAAAAAATTTCTCACATTTCAGCAATGCGACTTAATGTAAATCTCTGCTTATCGGTATCATCTTCATCACTGAACTAGATGTAAATCGAATTTATTAACGTTATTATATATTTACAATAGATTATTATATTATGCAATTGTCATAAGTTTGCGTTTCCTATTAAAACTTGATAAAATAAATTTAAAATAATCGCGCATCTCGTACTACATGCGCCTTACATGCATATCATGCTGCATATACGTATAGTATAAAAACTTTACGATAAGTTCTTGAAAATTTTTTATCAAAAAAATGTCGGCGAAAGAATAGTTTGAAAATGCTATTTCAGATGGGCACATAAATCGCTACGAATATAATAAATTTACTATCAGAAAAGAAATTGGTGATGGAGGGTATGGAAATGTTTTTAAGTACGAGTGGGCGGATACCGAATTAACGGTCGCCCTCAAGTGTCTTAAAGTTGAGACAGAATCAAGCAGAGAGATTATTTCCAATTTCATTAATGAGGTATTATTTATTATATCAAAATCTCGAACTTTTTCGTAATATATTATTAATTATAAATTATGTTAAATCTTTATTATTTATATAAGCTTAAATTGTTAAAAAGAGTTCATGCCCATCAAAGTATTATTAGATTCTATGGGATTACTAAAAGTATACATATTTTTTTTTAATTTTTAAAAGCAAAAAAATAATATAAATAATTATCTTATTTTATGTATCTACTATAAATAACAGACGACAGAGAACGTTATTATATGATTTTACAATATGCTGACGAAGGAAATTTACGAGAATACCTAAAATTAAACTTTTCAAGGTTGCAATGGGTAGATAAATTACACATTGCACAAGAAATAGTATCTGGTCTTATGTTTTTGCATAATGAAAATATCATTCATAGAGACCTCGTAAGTTTATATTTTAAAATTGTAATTTATTAATTAATATCGAAATATGAATAATTTTTATATATAATTTTATAGCATTCAAAGAATATATTAATTCATAAAGGACAGCCACAGATAACAGACTTTGGATTATCGAAACAGATAGATGAAACGTCGATGACTTCAATTTCAGGTCTTAAAGGAATGGAACGATATATAGATCCTCAATGCTTTATACAACTACCGTTAGTTTATAAACGTGATAAAAGATCAGATATTTACAGCCTTGGAATCATACTTTGGGAAATTTCTAGCGGTAAACCACCGTCTTTTAATCCATATATGACACTTGTCTCTCATACAGATAAGGAGAAACCTATAAATGGAACACCTCCTCAGTACATTGAGCTTTATAGTAAATGTTAATAATGAACCTGGAAATCGTCCAGAAATGAAGATAATTCTCAATACATTAAAACAACTTATTTCAAATGACACTCCAATCAAAACCAATGAAATAACATACCTACAAATTGAAGCCGGTGAAGGTACCAGTAAACCGAAAACCAATCGTCCAAATACAAAATCAGTTCTAAATATTATTGATCAACCTAATTTGAATGAAGCTTTAGACAAAAACAATGGACATTCAAACCTAATAATTGAAAATAGTGAAATTTCATCGATTAACTATACAACATCACCCAATGCACCAAATTCACTAGGTTCACTTTCTTCCAACACTAATGCAGAAAACCAATCAACTGCTAAATCATTCTTAAAAAACTTAAGTCTATTTTCCCCTATAAATAGTCATTTTAACGAATTAGAAAAAAATGACGAATCCCCACCATCTACACCTGATAAAATAGATAGTGAAATTACGAAAGAGTTGGAAAATTCTCTTCGTGATAACAAAACCACTTTGAATTTGGGACAAAAGCATCTTGGCCCTGATGAAACAAAGGCACTTTCAAATGCTCTTCTTAAATATTCAAACTTGACATCGTTAAATCTCAGTTGGAACTCTATTGGACCTGAAGGAGGAAAAGCTTTATCAAAAGTTTTATGCATGCTAAAAATGTTGGATTCTTTAAATCTTAAAAACAGTAAACTTGGTTCAGAAGGAGGAAAAGCTATAGCGGTGGCACTTTCTGAAAATAAAACCTTAACTTCTTTGAACATTTCTATGAATAATCTCGGCCCTGAATGTGGAAAAGCATTAGCAGAAAGTCTATGCAAAAACACAAAGTTAAATTCCTTGAATCTTACAAATACCAAACTTCAAAATGAAGGTGGAAAAGCCTTAGCAAATGCACTCCTTACGAATAAAACTTTGACCTCTCTGAGTATTACGAACAACAGCCTTGGTCCTGAAGTTGGAAATTCATTTGCAGAAGTTCTCCGCAGAAACAAAATACTTAAAGATTTATCACTTGACAAAAATCAGCTTGGTCCCGAAGGAGGTAAAGCATTAGCAAGTGCTCTTTCTAGTAATAAAACTTTGACAACTTTGACTCTTTCTGAAAATAATTTTAGTAAGGCTGCAAAAGATTCATTAAAAAAGAGTCGTAACGAAAATTTAAATCTAGTAATAAATAAATAAAAATTCCAATTAGTAAAGTTTTTTCATGTATTAAAACAATTGTATTATTTGATATACAAAATTTTATTTAACTACACGCCTGTTTAAATGCTAAATACTAAATTGTATGTTTTAAATAAATATATGCCTTTAAATGTTCATGCATTTACCAATATTTACCGCATAAAATATCCATATTTTTTTTTGAATATTTTTCCTGCAAGAGCATTGCTTAGTGGCCAACAATGGCAGGCGTATATATAATATCTGAAATAAAAAAACAGTAATTAAAATTGTCACAAAGTTTTTGGCATACTATGAGCTTGTTGACTTTCCCTAACTAAATTCACTTTTGCGATTCGCTTGGACTAGTGTATATTAAATAGCAGAATATTGATTTATGAAAGTAATTTGTTTTTAAAATATAGTTTTTGAAAAATTAAAAAGTGTATTATCGCTTTTAACATCTATTTCGGACAAAAGGACATTAAGGGTGCTCTCGAGCATCTTCCTGAGTGTGATTAGATAGTGATTGAGATTACGCACAATCATTACAATCAATGAATATAAAGATTGCGATCAATGATTGAGTGAACTCTTTTAATATTACGATTATCATGTCTCCAACAAACAAAAAAAAAAAAGCAACCGTTCAACAAACAAAAAAAATATTGCCATTACCGACAACTTCAAATGTATCTGTTCCAACTACTTCAAGTGTTTCCGCTACTTCTTTAGCAATTCTAAATAGCTCTATTATCCCTTCGCCTAATTACAATATTTCTGTTGTTCCTTTTACGGATTTAACCAAATAGAACTAATAGCGAATATGAAGAAGTATATATTGAATTTGTAATTTTTTATAAAAAATTAATAAAAAATTTTTTCAGGTATCTCTTTTAAAGTCATCCATTAGTGACAATAATCAAACTTCTACTACTAATAGTAGTCAAGAAAATTTACAAGTTGTAGATGAAATATCAAGTTCATCCAACGCTAATACTATTTCAGAAATAAACCAAATAATCGATGGACATCATTCGAAGATAACAATTGTCAGTTATTATTTTTTTTTGGGTTTCTTGATATTTTTTATCTGTCATGAAAGTTTCTAGTACGAAAAGTAAAAAAGTAATTTGTTGTTGACAGCAAAGATCTATATTGTTAGAAGTGTATTTAGTGCAAAGTATAAGTGCAAAGTATAATGATTCGATCGTAAAAAAAAAAAAAAAAAAAGATTTGATCATAAAAAAAAAATAATAGTTCGATCATAAAAAAAAATTATGGTTTGATCGTAAAAAAAATAATGCTTTGATCGTAAAGTGCTTGAATAATCTCACTCTATAATAAATTTTGGCCAATCAGCGTAGCTTTATAAAGAAAAAAGATGGTCACTAACCATCTTTTTTTTTGACTGCGGTGATAAACTCTCTTGGCCGGCTGAACTAATTTTTATTAATTAAAATTTATACACCGATCTATTGATTGAGGCGCTTGAGAGCACTCTAAAATTCATGCAAAAGGGCATTCAATTCTGTACAAAAGGACATTCGATTCTGTACAAAAGAACAATTCATATAAGTTTGATCAAATTGTGATATCTCATAATAGTGATCCAATTTTGATGTTTTAGGTATCGTTTGAATCGTCTCAATGAGATGATTCGAATGATATCTAAATAATCCAAACCAGACCACTAGATTACGGGATATTACAGTTTGATCAAACTTATATAAATTGTTCTTTTGTACAAAATTGAATGTTCTTTTGTACGGATTTAAATATCCTTTTGTCCGAAATTAATGTCAAAATGGATAATAAAAAAAGTGTTCAAATTATAACAAAGATTTATAAAACATATATTTTGCTGCTTTAAATAATTTACTTAAAAACCAATAGAAGATTTGTATTGTAAAATTTTAATTATATATATAGTAACTATAGATGATTTTTTAAAAAGATAATTTATATACTACTGTATGTATCCATTAGGCATATCATAAAATCAAAGCAACTAAAAAAATCCAATTTTTATTAGAGTCAAATAATTAAAAACAAGGATATATAATAAAAATGATTTTATAATATATTCTGTAAAAAAAGTTTGTTAAAATATAAAAAGCAGGTTTTAAAAAATTTGAGTTATAGGCAATTTGTATTTTTTATTTTTTTTTTTGTTTGAAAAATTATTAATAACAACCCATCGCACTATTAGTAACTGTGAGCCCTTATAATCTGCCAATCACATTTAAAGATAGATTTTGGTTTGGTTTTCTAATTATACTTGTCAACATCTTCGATTAATTTTTATGCCTTTGCAATTTTCTTACATATGGGCTAATATGCGTAATAATGCACGAGAGAGAACCTCAAAAATTTTTGATACACATAGTCAGACAGGTTATTTGACAATACAATTGTCTGAATGATTGGGGCGGAAGGTTTATTTTGACCATTTACTCATAACAATAACAAAGTCAAACATTATATCGTAGTAGGTCCAGGCTAATAATTAGACGATAATCTAATGGGTTTTAAGATAATCTAATGGGTTTTATGCATTT
>CAJVPY010000755.1:0-23616 GCA_910591965.1 Dentiscutata erythropus
AACAAAAAAAAATTTCTTGCTAAATTTTACTATAAAAACTACTTAACCCTAACCTTTAACCCTTACTCTTACCCTAATATTAAAAAAAGTTAATTTTTGTTTTAATAAAAGTTGTTTTAATTTACATGTTATACCAGTTTGTTTATTACATATAGAGTAGCATCACAGTGCTATAGTGCTATAGTAATATTTCCAAATAATAAATATACAATTTCTTGTACTAAAATTTTACAAAAATTTTTAATAAAACAATAAGTTATATTTAAAAAAAAGACTTAAAATTGAATGCAATATAAACTAGTATCTATTATTTAAAGATAGTTTTTATATACTATCTGCTAATAAATTCAATGCTTATTATTTATTATGAAAATAGTACTTGTTATTTAGAAGTAGTTCTTATATACTGCTTGCTAATAAGCTTAAAGTTTATTACTTACCAAAAAGAAAATTAGTAGTTTGTTTAAAGTCTATACTTCTTACTATTATCTACTTGTACTTTCAACAAAATTTTATAAAAAATAAACAAAATAGCTTATTTTTGTTAAAAGATTAGTATTATTTACTTTTTTTAAAAATTAGACAATCTAGTAAAATGCAACTATATATTTTGTTTATAAACAAATATAGTATTACTTTACATAAAAAGTTTTTGACTAAAGTAATATCTAAAATTAGTTATATAGTTAAAAAAATTTTTACATTAAAGTAAAGCTTTACAATAAAGATATACAATTGGTTATAATTATTATATAATTTTTGTTAGTCTGGTATGAGTTATAATAGTGTTTTTTTTCTTTATTATTTAATTTTTCTTTTTGTTAATAAGCTTTTTGTTTTTTTTTAAATATTTTTTTAGATATTTTATAGAATAGATGGGCAATATAAAAATAAACTCTGCTAATAATTAGTAATCATCAATAAATATTTAGCAGAGTTGCAGATTTTTTAGAGTTTGCTCATCTATTCTATAGAATATCCATTTTTTCTTTTTTGAAATCTGTAACTTTTTTTTCTTTTTTTTTTTTATCTTTTCTTTTCTAGTTATCTTCATAAAATTTGGTTTTAAATTTTTTCTTTTTTTTTTTATCTCATACTTTTTGAAAAAAAAGAATTAAAAAGAAAAATAAATAGTTTTAACAAGATATACAATTACCAGTAGAGTATCAAGTGTATATATAATTTTGTATACAAAATTCTTAGCAAGTCTAGAATTTTAAAAGAAGTAAATAGTTGTTATAGCAGATTATTTGAGTATTTAATTGCTTGGTAAGTCTTTATTAATTAGAATATTTATATATATATAGTACTTTAGCTAGTATTGCTTAGTAAAACAAGTTCAAATATAAATAAAGGCAAAACTGTTTAAATAAAAAAAATATACAATATAGTATAATAATATTTATATAATGTATGAAAGTTATAAAACAAAAGAAAATCTAGACAGTGCACTTATGCACTTTGTACCTTTTAGCAAAATCAAGCTTTTAATAAAAATTAGTGTTAGGTTAAAGTTAGATTAGTGTTAGGTTAGAATTAGAATTTAGGTTTAGAATAGTGTAAATTTGTAAGAGAAAAGTTTTTGCTTAGTTATACAACAGAGGTTACTCTAGTAAAATTTTGTAAAATTTAGCAATTTTATACAGTAATAGGGGCACAAAGTGCATGGAGCACTGACTAGTTTAGTCTAAAATAAAAACTATTTAATATTAGAGTTAGAGTTAGGGTTATAGATTAGAATAAGAGAGTATTCTATACTAAAATTTTGCAAAAATTATTTTTTGTTAGAACCTAAAGTGGGTTTATAAGCAAAATTTAAGTTATAACTATATCCATGTTTCTACACTAGTGTACAAATAGAAATTGTCTTAATAAAAATATAGTACAGTATATAATGTTTAAATACTTTCAGGTTTATTTTAAATAATTTTTAAAATTTATAGCTTTGTAAATAATATATTTTATAGGGAAATTCTATTTCACCTGGGTTAAAGTTACTCAAAATATAATTGCCACTATATTATATAATATAAGCTACTATAAAAACTAAAGATTCTATATATTGATTAGTTAATTGTTGGTATAGACTAATTTTAATGATATTAGATAGATTTATATTATATAATATAATATAAATTAAATATCAGGTGACTTTAACCCGGGTGAAAATAGTATTTCCCTATTTTATATTCAATGTTTTAGAATAAATTAAAATTTTAAATTTTAAATTTTAAAATAGGACAAAGTAGTCTTTAAATATTGGGCATTGTATAACAAATCACATGTTTTAGCTTCTTGCTGCCGTAAATTTCAAAAAATTCATCGTTTAATAAAACTTTATTAATCAATATACAAGTTAAAATTTTAACTAATCGAAATGCAAGGAATAAGAAAATTATCAATATTCAATATAAAATGTTTTTCAAAATGAAATAAGTCATGTGATTGTAGTCTTTAAGTGTTATACATTGTGTGTTGAACATATTTGGTATGATTTAGTAAAACTAATAATATTAATAAAAATAAAAGAAATAATTTAAAGAAAGAAATTACTTTAAATATGTGTGAAACTAGGTTAGAATTAAAAAAATTAAATATTGAATGAATCTTGGTGTAATATATATTGCATTATTTGACATTCTGCCTTTTACGAATTTGTAGTATCTCGTAATCTGATACTGAAAAGTAACCTTCTGCATTTCTAATTGCCTTATCATATGTACAATCTCGATTATGTTCACTTCGACAACTACCGACTTGATTAAAATTATTATGCATCTCAAGATTACCATAAGCACCAAAACAAGGACCATACATGGAACTAGAACAAATTGCATATTTTGTTTTTGACCGTTTTACATGACTTAAAATCGAGGAAATATTAGTATGATTTTTTAATGAAAAAATAAAGCTATTATTGCAAGTTATCCAGTGATTAAATACTTTATATTAGGATTATAGCCACCGATAATTTCATCAGTATCGCTAACCTTCATGACTACGATAGTATTTGCTTGCTTATCACATATATTCCAAAATACTTTATTAGTAAAACCATCTCTGGTGCCACAAACAAGTAATTTAAACTCATATGGGTTATTTGCTGTTACACACGAAACCAACCTCTAAGAACGATTTCAGGAACTATGGTTTAGTCTATCACAGACTACTTTACTATGATTTGGCGGGGCAAGAGAACGTCGTATGAACGACTTAGTAAGAGGTTTGTAAGGCTTTATCGAAAGAGGCTAACAATACAATGTATATGAAGATACGAAGTATTGTAGTAAGAATAGGTCACGAGTCACACGTGACTACACAATAATACTCAACAATCACGAGTCACACGTGATATACAACAGGTTTATTTGTTCGTGTATGAAGACACGAAATATATGGTTTATTAATAATAAAGTAACTGTATGGAGACAGTTATAAGAATACAATTGAGAATTCGAAACTAGGCTATTAAGGGAGGTAGATATATGAAGATATCTATCTATTAAAGGGATGTCGAAGACTGAAGAGCTAACAAGGCTAATTCGCGTCCTTTATATAACAAACGCGACCATATAATTAATTACAATAAACAACTATGATTCTACTACTATCTATTGATCTATGAATGAATCGTCCCACTATTCTTATCAACACCAATCCCTTCACCATTTCACGCATAGGCTTCGGGTCTTTTCCTTAATGGGTCTCGCCCTGGGCTTGATCCGTCATGATCTTAATGATAATTACATGGAAGCCCTTAAGCTTGTTCATTTCTTGCTCATCCACATGGATGGCACGAGCGGGATAGAACCTTTCGTCTAAATAGCGGCAGCAATAAGGCCAGTTTGGGGTTAGGATCATCGACGCAGTAGCTAATAGACCCTTTTAGGGACTACCATTGATGTCAAGGCATGTGTTGTCCCCACGCTACACATCACCAATATCGGAACCGATATGGTAACTAAAAGTGATGTGTATGGTTTAACAATTTGGGAAAATGGGGCCCTGTGTATGATAATACAGATAAGGGGGCAATACGAATGTTAGTAAGGCAATCGCCCTTTGATCCTTAAGGATCAACGGTTTGGCGGTTCAAGACGATCCGAGTTGCGTATCAGTCCGTGACACTAATCAAGTTCTTCTTCGAGTTGTTGATAAGTGTATCATACTCACTAAATAACAGGGGTAAGTTCATAATATCCCTGAAGATCCCGTGGTAGTACGTACAACGGTCATAGGGATATCGGGAGGCAACTTCCAGGTAACATTGCTATTGAATAACCATGTCTTCTCTTATCAATCCATGTCGCAATTTCAGCTGCATGTTCTTCAGTAATAATTGCTGAATGTAGTTCAGTCGTACGCGCTGGTAACATTGATATCCTAATGTTTCGAGGTGGAAGAATTGATGATGATACTTTTCGGCTCGGATTTATTGCTCTTATCATTATGTCATCCCAAAGATTTTGATCTAATATTTGACTATATGGCTTTACATTATCGATAACATCATTTCCTGCTATTTGAAAATAACGGATATGAGGTAAACAATTTTGTAATGTATTTTTTAAAGCTAGAAAGTTTTCATTAGTCCAGTATTTTGGTCCTTTTGATGGTAAATTCGGATTTTGCGCAATTCCCCATTTAATGATATAATTCCAAATTTTTACTTCTTCCATTTGTAAATCATTTCGCTTAATAAGAGATACTAATGCATTTTCTTGAAGGAATTTGAAGTCATCAGATTCAAAAATCTGCTTCGGATGATTTACCAAAAAATCATTACACCATTTTTGTAAATCTTGAAATTGGTCATTTTGAAAGCTTTCTGAATAAATTCGCGTAAAATATAAACGAAGCCAATGAGTTTTTTCTTCGACCAAATATTTTTCAATGAACTTTGACAATTCATTAAAAAAAAACTTGTGAGCAACAAGCATGAGATCAAAAATAAATGATTCATCTAAATTTTTCAGTGAAATCACCCCTCCGTAAATATATCTTTATTATATTAATAAATTAATTAAGATGAATTCTAGCAAATATACAGGATATTATGAGAAATATTATATAACTTACTTAATAATGATTTCAAATTGTTCAGCAGTAATGTTGTTTAAATTAATTTTTTTAATATTATTATTATCTTTGCGGATTTTTGCCAATTCATTACGAAAATACAGAGATCTATATCGTAAAATATTTGAATGCGCTTGAAATGTCTTAGTATTTGGAGATTCTCCTGCATCAATAATTACATTTAAATCTTCCTTGTCATCAAGAAGTTCAATATAGTTATCTGAAAGACTTTCGAGAAATTTTTTACCTCCATTTTAGGATGAAATTATTTTTTGAAACTTGAGACATAAAATGGAGATACATGGCATGCTAATAGTCTCAAATACAAGGACAGAGTGAAACAAAGTGTAGCCAAACGATCAATAAAATAACGTGTGCTAATCATTGTATTTTATTGGATGTTCAATCAAAGATCACACAAATAAAAAAAAAACCTAATAATGGAAAATTCTATAGACGAACTAAGGAAGCGGCAACTAATATTTAATTGGTGATTTATGTTTACGAACATTTAACTATTGAAAATATTTTACTTACATTGCATTACATATTCTAGTCTAATCGAATGATTACATAGTTAAAATTCGGGACTTTATTCGCTGCTGTTCACAAATATTTGCCCACAATCCAATTTGGTAATACAATGAATATGTTACAGTGATACGGTAGGTTAATATACATAGATTTGATATGTTCATTCGGATATTACATTTCTCAACACAGTTTAGCAAAAAGCTAAATTACTATGTTTTAACAATGATTCATGACTTTAAATTTTAAATTAATAAATGATCATTATTCATAACGAACATAAATGAAAGACATTTATACTACAATTGTAAATAGCTTATTATTAATTCAAACCGAATTAAATAGAGTTATTAAGTTAACTATAATAGTGTATCGATTTGATAAATTAATAGATAATAACTAAATTTGATTAGATTAGATAATACTTTAAGTGCATTGTTTAATAGTATTGTGCTAGAAATTGAATGAATATGTAATCTTCCAAAACATTTACTTATTATTTTAGTGCTGGAAAGAACCGTAACGAATTCACCTATAGAATAATTGTGGTAATACGTATTGTAATATGCTTCTATAGAATGTTCGAATATGTTGTTGTATTACTGAAATTACTAGAATACCAATCACACTGATCACAATAATTCTTCAGAGGCCTAAGTTCTCTAGTGTGAAAAAATAAATATTCACTTCCAAGTGTTCACTATCTTGACACATTTGAGTGCTACCAAGGAAAACCCGTAAACACAATTTTAAAATACTATACAACACTTAGAAACTCTTGATATTAATTATGTAATTGAAACAGATTTCAATCACAATTTAATGTATTTTGAATGTATTTGTGTTGTGGCAATTCAAAATGGTATACCAGGTTGATGTCGCTGTTACTATCGTAATTCAACTATCATTTCCCTTATTATCCCTTATTGATATTAGTTCCCTTGTTCTTTCGTTTAATGTATTATTATAATTACCGACATATTGGCGGATTTGCGGAATGGATCTAAATTAGGATCCCTGGATTTAACAATTGCAGAATGTACGTACATTATTATTATAGCTGAAATTTTAGGGTCGGTTTTACAATCGCATTGTTAAAATATATGGACCTTAATTTAGGTCAATTCCGTAAATTCGCCGATATGAATTACCATCGATCATCTTTGTACCACCGAGATATTCTGGCCGGTTGACAGAACCACACCAATTCTATTTTAGTTACTGATAGTCCATTGTTTGTATTTCTTTATTGTGGTGAGTCAATATTATGCGTAACTGTTACAGCAATTGTATATATTGTGTACAGTTTTCCCGGAAGTTTTAAAAGGGAATTTATTCCACGCGTCTAGTCTTGGCTGCTTAAATTATTAATAACAATAATTTCTAATTAAATTATCCAGTATGCATAAAGATTTTTATCGAAAATGATACACCATTATAAATCTTAATTTTGTATAAATATCATTGAATGCATCATAACATTAATGCATTAGTATTTGATTATTTAAAAGCTATTCTTAGTCAGATTTGAATACATAAAATTTCTATCAAACTGCATATTAATTTGAAAATTATGATTGATCACTGATATTATCTTTCTATCAATATCTCTATCTCTATGTTTGTTTTTGATAACTCTATTATTAATCGTTAGAAACGAATTATTAATTTAACAATTTGCTGTTAATAATAAAATTAGGAAATCCTATCACTAACGATAACCACTTACATTATTGATTTATTTTATATTCGTGTACACATCCTTCGGTTTATTCTTTCATTTTCGTTTACTATCGGAATTAAACTGGCTTAATATAAGGCCGATAGTAACACCGTTACCAATCAAAAATTTCACTCACGTGACCAACGACAAAATTCTTTGTTTATCACATAACCATGGAATTCACATAAATATACCTTTATCATATGATTTAGTGTATATCACCACAGAATAGCACATAATATGACAATTTACAATAATTATCACATAATTTGGCAATTTATTGGCGAGTGATGAATAAAGTCTAACGAATCTGGTATTATATCTCCCGACATAGAATTTTCACGAACTCAAATTACGAGCAAGATTGTGAAAATTTTTCGAAACAAATCCGAAAAATTCTAACAAGTTTGGCCACGAATACCAAGAATCACCAAGAATCGCACGTAATTTAACCAAGCATGCCAAGAATCGCACATAATTTAGTCAAGTATATCACAAAATTTGACAAATAGGATAATATATAGTATAGGTGACACCTTAATAAATAATCAATTGATTTAAAGTAGGTGCCACTTATACTATATTTTATCCGATAATTTGAGTTTTGTTACTTTGTTTTGACTTCATGATTGTATCATGTTACACTAAATTAGGATATTTTATTGGCCAATAATCAATAATCACGTGGTGGTGAATTTTGATAGCAGACTAGCGAAAACTTAATTAAATTTAGATTTACAAAAATATTAGTTATAAAGATCGCATTATATCATAATTAAAATATAGAATTATAAAATTAATTAGAAACAAAAGTAACATTGATAATTGCCGTAGATTATGCTCATTCCTCAAACTAATCATGACTTAGCGACTAGCTTCTGGTCGGCAACCAATTTAATATCTGACTTCAGGGTCGAATATGTTTGTCTTAATTATAGAACATAAAGTTTGATAAATAATACAAAGACATGCTCACCGAAACTTTTATATGATTTCGTTAATTTGCAATTTAGAGATTGCAACTTCGAATATGGCCTAATGTCAAAGAATCCTCATCCTCTTTTCCGTGAAAGGAAAATCTTTGAGCTCTCTCATCCTAAGGATAAATTCTTCGAGTAAACAGCATAAATCCTTAAATATAAATGCACACTCATATACTTTGACCAAATTTCTTAGACCATTTAACATAAATCATACAATATTTAATGAATCGCGAACCATTTTACTGTATTTTTAGTTCTTACATTTTAATTATTTTGAAATAACCCATCTTTTTTTGCCGGAGCTTATAATTCCCTTTCAACTAGTGATTATAGTCGATAAAAAATTTATAGACTTAGTCGAGTCGATATTTTAGATATGACTTAGTCGACTTAGTCACTAAAAATTTGTTATTTATTTTCTTGTATATTGCAAATAATATAAATTTATTAAAGATATATTACCTATTTAACTATCTTTCTTATACCTTTCTTAAAAAATTTACTTGCATTTACCATATTTCATATTTCCTCGTATTTTATGTTAATTACTGTCTAACATCTGAAAACCTCTGACCGTTTTATATTAAAATATTTATTTATATTTATAGTCGATTAATGCTATATCGACTTGAAATATTACTTCAACGATATTTTATCATTCTAAGAACGAAAATTTGAAATAGAAATTCCAAAGCAAATATATTAAAGCACTCCTTGAAATTTAATACGGGAAGTAAAACTTAAATATTCGTACGGATTAGTTTCAAAATTTTTAAGTCTTCAAAATATTCGTTATGTTATCAAAATTCTTTAAAAACTAACATTTAAAAAAGTAGCAAAATATTTGATAATCAATGTAGAACAATTTATTGGTTTGCAGGTAGGTTTAAAATTATATTTCTTTCTGCCTTACATAATTCCTGGATATGTCAATCTATAAATAATCCATTTAAAGAAATATATTGTCAAAATTTTCAACTTTGTTACTCTGTTATTGTTGATTAAAGTTGGCCAATAGAAAATTTATGTTCACGAATAAAACGATAGAATAGAATAAATAGACAGAACAACCGAATACAATACTGATAATTATACACTGTATCTTAATCAAAATAAAATTTATATATAAATAAGTATATAGTGCGTATATATATGTCGTACGTCGGAATGTAGATTTAGAATCCATCTAGGTTGATTTCGAATACCGTATCCTGTCGTGAAAATACGAGCACTAGATCATGAAAAATTTGGATATGAAAATTGCAAAAGGTGGGCGCTTATTCACGGCAGGATACGGTAAACATAGATTGTGATAGAATTCTAAAATGTGTCCGAGTCGTTAAAGAATTCCAAATTATTTCATCGAGTATGCTGTTTTGGCACTTTAAGATAGAATTTATTATGACGCAATGCATAGCAAATTAAATTTAAAGCATGACACGAAGTTTTTACATTTGTGATTAGTGGGATAGTAACTATACCTACAGGCACGTTGGCAATGGAGCCAATGGAGTTAAATGGTTACGTGAATGGATCTCAAAAAACTAATATCCATTGGCTCCATTGGGCTCCATTGAGATCCATTACCAACTCTGCCTACAGGGTATATTTATTTTTATTTACATTTTTACGGCGATTTTATCATACATTTCTGCAATTGCAATTAATATTACCTACTTGTGAAGATTGCATAATAGATTGGGTGTCAACAATTTGTTTAATCACAAACATATACACAGTAAAAATCATTATTGAAGATTTCTTTTAAGATATTTTTGAAATTTTCAAATTATAAATTATTAATAAAAAATGCTTTCGCATAAATTTTTAATAACTTTTGTTATATTGATTTTTTTTTTTAATTCTGCGAGTTGATATATTCTTTAAGAGTGTCTCTGTCAATTAATAACCGCATATTTATACTTTTGTTAAAGTATTATAAAATTTCCTATAATTTCTATATACATTATAATAAAAATTTATTGTAATTTTAAAATCAATTTCAAAAAAAAAATCTTAACTAATGATTTTATTATATGTCTTGCTCTAAGCTTGTGATTAAACTGATTGTTGACACCCCAATAATAGATACTTTTCGAATGCTTATGAGCATTGAAAGAATACTATTTTAATCACGCATTGCAAATGTATTTTTTGCAAATAACGATTTTTCACATCCCCGATTGTTGTATTTGCTGAATCTTGTAAAACTTAATACAAAAACAAAAGTCTTCAGGTAAAGTTTTATGTTGCCTATTTGTCGAATTATTACTAAAATATTTAGAAAGCAATTCTTCGGGTAAAAATGGATAATTTAATATTCGGATACAGGTAGAGTTGCAAAAAATGAAAAAGTGAAAAAAGAAGAAATAATGAAAGATTTGTACTTTATTTTGACAATATATCATGATTTATTACAGTATCGAATTTATAATCAACTTAAGTTGCTATTAAATTTATCGATTATATAGTATAGAATCGACTTAAGTTTGCTTTTAAATTTCGTATCAACTTGGACTACATTTGGAATTCCGTTCCAACCTAAATGGATTCTAAATCTACAATAATTTCATTATGACGTACGACATATATAAGAATTAGACCCATTATTAAACAACTACTATGCTTATTACTCATAAATTTTAAACATATCTACTACAATAAATGAAAATATTACACTAATATGTAATATTTATCTATTTGTTTTTTTTTAATTTAAATAGAATGCAACCGTATTTGTCTTGTAGCTATCTTACTAACAAACAGAAAAAATCCCATAATTGTCAAAACCGTTGGTGAAATGACGATTCTCATATAGCATAATTTAATTTAAATCTAAATTTGAGAATTTGCTCGCGATTTCTGAATATTTTTTCGTATCATTTAGCCTGCTGGTGTACACCTCTTGTGAATGTACCTGTTCAATCGGTTCTGGTTTAATTTTATCAGCTTCCAAAAATTGTTTTTTGATTTCATTATCATTTTACTGATCCATTTCATCTAACCAACGGGTGATTATTTCAATAATTTCAATTGCAGTAGGTCGTTTATCAGAATCTTTATCCATACATTTCATAGTTAATTCAATATAACAATCAAGTCCTAAACATTTTGGTCTTGATCCATTGATAATTCTTGATACAAGATCACCATTAAATGGAATTCCATCAAATGCTCTTTGTCCAGTCGAAATCTCTGTCGCGATAACTCCAAGACTGTAAATATCTGATGCCTGAGTATACGGTTGACCTACCAAAATCTCAGGTGCTATATACGGAAGTATTCCACAAATTTTTCCTTCCTTTACTTTTCTAGAAAGTCCAAGATCAGTAATATATGCGTTATTCAAATATCCTTGCAAAACATTTCCACTGTGTAAATCTCTGTGAACGATTTCCTGCGAATGAATCGACTCGAGATCTACAGCTATACAGTGCAAGATATTCAATTTATCCTTCCATTCTAATTTTAATACTTGCACAAGATTTTGTCGTAACGAACCTTTTGGTGAGATATACAAAACAATAATATAATCACCATAAATATTTCTTGACACCAAAACAATTCAAGAACGAAGGATTCTTGTACCCAATTTCACAATAATTCTTTAATTCCTGAATAAATTCTTGTACATTTTTATTTGAATCACGAATCACTTTAAGTGCAACATCTCTCCGTCCATTATTCATTCTATCGTACCAATTTGCCCAATACACAGTTGCGAATCCTCCCTTTCCCAATTCCCGCAAAACTTTGAACTCATTATAATCAACCCAAGATAATTTGAATTTCTCATCGTCTATTATTCTCTTAAGTTCAGGATTGATATGATCTGGTGATTTATTAGTTTTCAAATGACTTCAATATTTTCTGAGCCAATAATTTGCCTTCTGAATATCTCTCTTTGTACCGATACCGTTTCGATAACATTGAGCAATATTACTCATTGCCGCACTGACACCCATATTAGCTGATTTTTTATAGTATTCAAATGCTTTATTATGATCTTGGTCAACCCCATGTCCATACTCATAACGAAAACCAACACAACATAATGCAACAGCATTACCCAAATCAGCAGACTTTTTACAATATTCAAATGATTTTTGGTAATTTATTTCTACTCCAATTCCATAAGAATAACAAAGACCAACATCATTCATCGCAGTCGGATTTCCTAATTCAGCTGCTCTCATATAATATTCAAAAGCCTTCTTTTCGTCTTTTTTAACACCAATACCATGTTCATAATTGTAACCGAGTGTACGAAGTTGTTTAGAGTTCATTTTTTTAAAGGAAAAGAATTTCACGACTTAAAGTACGTGCGTACGACTTTATGATGTTTAGTCAAAGTAATACAAAAGTTATGCCAATTGTTACGTTTTAATTAATTCATTAATTGACTAATATTGTCATATCAGAAACGTAATTTTGAAAAATTACAGTAGAAAATTACACATGCGGGCGACTTTGCCACTGGTTTTAAGTAATAATTGGATATATAGCAAGTAATATACTTTACAGAAACCTGTGTTTTTTGCTAAATATGTTTACAATATATTTATTATATATTAACAATATTATTATTATATGATTAAAATAGTATATAAGAAATATACTTTGAATACATATTAATCATATAATAATTATATTTTTGTTCTTTCTGCTAACTCTCTTGAAACTTCATTACTAATAATATGTTTGTTATATAGATACAATATAATTTTATATAAAAAATAATCTGTTATTAATCTAATAATAATAATAATAACAGAATAAAATAAAAAAATTTCAATATTTTAATAATATAATAGTCCTATAATAAGTATATTAAATTATTTATAATATGTTTATAATATTAATAAGTTTCTTACAAGAGAGTTAACAGAGCTTACTAAGACTTTTATGATATGTTAGATATATGTTGTTTATATTTTAAAAAACCAAGGTTTCTGTAAAGTTCTCCCTCCAATCTTTTGCAATATTTAAATTTACACCTCTTTTAAAAATAAATAGGAATTATAAATATATTCTACTGCTAAAAGTCAGGCATACGTAATAAATATTAAATAAAGATTTCTTACTCACATCTAAAAAATCCAATAAACTCCGAGAACTAGATAACATTTTAAGTTTTACTCTATATGATGATGTACGTGACTGTGTGCATGTTCTAGAATCATATTAAATTATTCGTATACCATCTAACCAAGTTGCTATTGAACCAACATCACTTTAATCAACCGTTTGAATGTTATTTAATCTATAAAAAGGAATCCATTCTATTATATCTTCTTATTCTGTGTCCTTAAGTTGAATTCCTTTAATACAATCATCAATATCATCATTTCCACTTGTCCATCCTTGTGCTGTTTTTTGTGGGTCACATGTTTGACACCAGGCTGGAGAAGTGTTATATTTGTTACAATTTTCACATTTTCCATTTAAATAATGTCTTAGAATAAAATTCATCAAAGTTAAATAGATTTTTGATAGCTCTTATAGTCAGCGAAGACATTACAATGCAGAAAATTACAGTTTGCCAATACCACCATTTAACATGATATGTACGACCCAAAGTTGAAACTTCAGGAAAAATAGTGATACCAGAAACATAGTGAAACGAAGTTGAATTTATTTTGTTCGTGCGCAAAATCTTGATTCTGATTGGATATCGTAGTCTTGTGATTTCGAGGATTACAAAAGTTGGCACAGCAAACTCGTGACTTAGGAAGAATAAGTGGCTTCGAGAAAATGTTATAACTAGTTTATTAGTTTATGATAATCATGTTAATAAGGGCTTAGCAGAATATTAATAGAATGTGGACAGAAAAGAAGGAAATCGTCAAATTTTCAAAAATCATTAGCCTTGCTTTAAACAACCCTTTTATCGTTATTTTAGTAAAATAATGATACTAGGAACCTACAAGTCCGGAGCCCAAAATTTTATATTGATTAATGGCCTTAGCCCCTGAAGAATCCTGCAGATCAAACTTCTCGGGGATTTACAGACGGAAAATACCAAACCAACATGATATTTGAGTCCTCCACTTCGCTCAGGACAATTAACCAATAGTAAAAATTATCAAAAAATTAGCTACTATGTGGCCATGATTATTCTCAATTTTATTATAAACCACCCTTAAAACTTTATGAGAAGAATCTTCTAATGCTAGAGAATTCGCAAACTCAGACCCAGAAATTAAGCTAGCATCTTCTTTCTAAATAAGCCAAAAAAAAACAAAATTTGCCTAAATTTTAAGGCGCGTCAATCATCTTATTACGTATCATATATATTACTATATATATTAGGTTTTGACCCTACATAGGCCTCAATGAGAAAAGTTGAATATTGAATACAGTGTACTCGAACATCGTATCTTAGATAAAAAATTGCAAAAGCCGATACCAACCTTTTATTCAATAAGTGTAATCGAACCAACTATGACAGTAATGACAATTAATAAGACTTCGATAGCCTATACTATTACACTTAGTCTACATAAGCGTAACTACATGCAATTTTCGAGAATAAACAAAGCTTCATGCAGACGCGTTTGAAGCATGCCTCGATGCAACTTATGTTACATGTGAGAACTATTAACTTTTATATATCTCGAAAAATTAATGACACTGTTGCCATAGTTAAACATGCGGCGCCAAATAATAATGACAAACATTTGTATCATGTACTTCAATTTATTTTTCGATGCCATGGATCAGCAACAGCGGATATTAATTGATTTAGAAAGTATTATACTGATTGAATTCATGAAAATTTTTGAATAGGATGATTCAAAATTAACATATTTCGAAAATAAGTGGGAGTCTAAAAATTCTATTTCCGTTTTAAATTTCGAAGTTAGGAATGAGAACGCAAATATTACATAAAAAATCATTACAAATGTATTTCTAGTTTCAAAAGAACGCTGGAAAGTGAACTCAAAATTAATCTTTTATTCTGAGAAGTTGGCTTAGAAATGATTCTAAAAGAGGTAAAAAAAAAAAAAAAAGCAAACTTTCACATTTCGTTATGTAGAGGATTTTAGACCTTCTGGTTTTTCTTGGCGTATTCATTTACAGAAAATTCGTGTAACTTTAATAACCAATCAGATCGAAAACGCAACATATAAGCTCAAATTTTGATCCTACTTTGAGAATCGCCTCAATTTTATCGTTGTATGCAAGAAAAAGAATTTATACTAATAAAAAATTCGCCTAAATGTAGATCCACAAGATTGATAAATGTTACATATACAGTAATGTGTAATCAATAAAGTTTCACAAAATCCAATAATGGTACAAATTCGAAAAAGAGCGACAAATTGAACGGAGAAAACATTCAAATAATGCCGCGAGTCCCACCTGAATTATTATCTTAAAAGATCGCTATATTTAGCGATAGGTAGGATCACATGATGATAGTAGAATTTAAAAGTCTAATCTTATGGTATCATCCTTTATAAAATATACTGTATATAGAAGTTTTTTTTATCCATTTTTTTATGTAAATAATTACACAGTGATTAAAAGAGGATGAGGATAAGTGGATGCATAAGCAAGTGTATAATTATTTCAATAGAAGAAGAGTTAAAGAGAATAAGGGCATAAGCAGGTTCGAAGGCATTCTTCTACTCGATAAAAATTAGACTTCTAAAACATATCATTAAAATATTTCCTTTTCTTGATTTTGTATATGAAACTTAATCTTTATAGAAAAGACTACGCGTATGCAATATATATTTGTATTATTCTAATATATCTATCTGGTTTTGTGTCTCATCATATGATACTTACGAGTCAATTACATTATAGCCCCAAGTTGATAAAGTGTTAATGACAATTGTTTTTGAGAGAAGTATCACCCAATTAAATTAAACATTCACGAGTAACAAATAAAATTTGAATAAATAAGGATCTTAAAAGGTTATTATGAATAGAGGTGTGACCAAATCTGTTTTTGGCCGATTAATAATAAGAATGACAATTTTTATTTCTCAGAGTTCTAAAAACAATAACACCATTATAAAATAGATCACACTTCTGTCATCTGGTGAAAACAATCTTAATTCGGAAAATAGATCACACACCTCATGTCATCTTGTGCGTAGCGCAAATATTACTCCAAAAATGTTGTGCCTTATATATATGGTATTTACATATTTATGTTTGCTTTAAATTTTAGGTACCAAATTTAAAAGAAAATGCGTTTAATACAGTTTTCTTAAAATTATGGCAAATAAATCGAAAGAATCAAAAGAATGGCTCGACAAGGTTATTACTGAAAAGCTCCTAAATTGTTTTGATTTTAAAGAATTTTCCGACTTTAAAGAAATTGGGGAGGGTGCATTCGGCAAAGTATATAGATTTGAATGGAGATGTCGTGCGATGACAGTCGCCCTTAAAACGTTAACAAATTGGGATGAAGAAAATATTTACGAGTTTGTTAAAGAGGTATCGTACATAATTCGATTAACGTTATATATATTTTTTTGCGCTAATTAAATATCATGATACTTATAAATTGAAATTTATAATTAAAAGCTTCAATTTTTACGTCAAGTTTGTTCACATCCAAATATTATCCAATTTTATGGAGTGACAAAAGAGCCTTATAATATGGTGTTACAGTTGGCCGAGGATGGAAATTTACGCGAATATTTAAGAAAAAATCCAAACTTTCATTGGACTGACAAATTGCGGTTTGCCAAAGAAATAGCGCAAGGGCTTATTTTTTTACATGCTAGTGATATTATTCATCGTGATCTTGTAAGTATAATATTAGTTGAGACCTTTGCCTTAGAATCACGTTATGGGACATAGTTCCATACCATGATTTTGCAAAGACATCAGTTATTTAATTACATAATTAATTCCATTAATAGTTGATTATTTTTATCAGCATTCACAAAACATCTTGGTTCATGAAGGAAAAATGATGATAGCAGACTTTGGTTTATCTAAACATGTAAATGAAGAATCAATAATTTTATCTTCTGTCTTCGGAATGCCTGCATATGTTGATCCGCAATTTCTGAAAGATAATTCATATAAACGTGATAAAAAATCTGACGTCTATAGTTTTGGTGTTATCCTATGGGAAATCTCAAGTGGACGTGTACCGTTTAACGAACAACCTTCTAACTTATTAATTCTCTCCAGAATATTAGAAAAGGATAGAGAAATACCCATAGTTGGAACACCAACTCGATATATTGAACTTTACACTCGATGTTGGGATGAAGATCCTGCCAAACGTCCAGAAACAAGATTAATCCTTGAAGATTTGAATCTACTCATTCAAGGAATTAAAGAAATTGATCGTTCTAGGCTTTTAGAAACATGTATTCTCCCCGAAAATTCACACCAGATACCTTCATTAATCTCTACTTCTACATCACATGACGGTTTTTATACAGCTCCAACTAGTCTTCAAGCATCCAAAAATTGCACGGATGATTCAGATGCACAATGTAATTATGGAATAACTCATTGCATGAAGGGTAGAAGTGAAGAGTCTCTTATGTATTTAAACGGTGCATTAGAAATTAGAAAGGATAATGCAATTGTATTGAGAAAACGAGGGACGACGTTTCGTATGATGGGTAGATATGAAGAATCACTTGCTGATTTAAATAAGTCATTAGAAATTGAACCAAACAATGTGATTGCATTGAGAGAGCGTGGTGAAACTTATTATGATATGCGTAGATATGATGAATCACTTGAAAGTTTGAATGAGGCATTGTCTATCAAACCAGATGACGTATCTACGTTAAAGAGACGAGGAGTAATTTATCGCTTTAAGGAAAAATATGAAGAAGCACTCGGAGATATAACAAAATTATTAGAAATTGAACCTAAAAATGCATTGGCATTAGCGATCCGTGGTTCAATTTATCGCATGATGCACAACGATAGCGCTGCACTTGCAGATGTACATAGATCATTAAAAATTGAACCAAACAATATATATGCCTTGAAGCTTCGAGATCAACTTACAAAGTGGTAGAATCTAAAGGAACTCCAGGTAGTTTAATGATTTCTATACTGTATTGTAGATAATAATTTTGCCGTGTATTTATAAAATGTAAAAAACTTTTCATCATTTTGAATTTTTCAAAAGGTCTTACACGCTAATTCTAATCCAATATGTGAATGTTTTTGAATGGTTGGCTGCTTAAAGAATTTTTTATATAAACGATCAAGTTTTTTTATTGTATTTGCTACAGAAATAGTAAAATATTTCACACAGAAATGTATATATTCGAATTTTATGTAAATATTGTAAAATAATAAGTAGTATAGGGTTGAGCGATTTTATTTAATTAATTTAATTACCGTTTAACATAGTATTTTTAATTAATAATAGTAAATATAAGACAATGTTCGTCAAGATACACGTAATGAACATTTTCTTTTTTTATAATGGGGGATTAGGGATTAGAATACTTAATTGCAATTCCAGCCATTCAAACATATACCAAAATAGGCACTTTAAATAAAGGACTTTGGCACGGTAAAAAATTTATTTTTAATGTCTTTTCAGCATGGAAAAAAGTTCATTGTTTTTCGCTCAGTTATAGAATTATTGGTTTAATCTAGAAAAGTCAATACACGTGGCTCTCGATATAACGGAGGCCATGGTTCCAGTCATTTGCTCCGTAATATCGTAATATCAAAATCTCATGTTATTATAGTAAATCATAATTGGTCCCATTATAATTCTCCGTATTAAGCAATATCCATGGTCCGAGCCACGTGTATTAATAATTAAAAACTAGAGTTTTTAATTAAGAAATTGCATAATTAGCACTGAAATCGGTTTATCTAATTACTGTGCACATATAACATTATTTTAATATCGATAAAATTTATCTTTTTTATTATGAAAATTTTTTATCCTACGTATTCGAGGATTTATAATAACTGATACGTAATAACCTATTCTAGTAAAGATTTTTAGCTATTTAAAAATTAAATTACTGAATAAAGTTATTGAATAATTACTAAATGAGAGGGCATTTAGGAAACATACGACGTACATATAATTATTATTATTATAGTGATATATGTCGGTTTGCAGCTAACGAACCAAAAACAGCGCAAACATTTCATACCTCTAAGCGGTATGTATGCAAAATAATTTTTCCAAAAAAAAAAAGAAAAAAAAAAAGGAATAAATAATTCTAAAATAAATCAAAACTTAGTCACAAATAAAATAAAGTTCATTTTCGCTTCTTCCTTCATCGTAACGATCACATAACCTAACACCCATAGTTTGTAATTCTAAAAATTTATCTTCCAATTCGAGACACCAAAATTCAAAATTATTCTGATTAAATATTATCTTTCTTGGCATGTTTCTTGAATTCTCTTTTGCACATTCGCCAATAATTTCAACGCTTCTGTGATCAAGTTTCTTACAACTTCCTAAACCCAATACATCAAGTTTTACCGACATTTCCTTTAACAAAATTTTTAAACTCCCATAAGAAATATCTTTATACATGGTCGAAATAACAAACTTCTTCAACGTTTTTGGAAAGTAACTAACCAACATACGATAATCATCTTCAGTATATTGGTTAAAAAATGGGTTCCATATGGAAAGCGATTCTAATTTCTGACATGATTGTAAAAGAGTGAAGAGTAATGGAATTGAATGAAAATCAATGGTTGAATCGAAATGAAGTAAGTTTTGACTACAATGGGTGGCTATGGTACGTAAAATTGTGGATAATTCTACTGAATGAATTTGAATGTTTAAATTAATATGTGTTAATGACGATTCATATACACATTCACTTCCATCATTAGATTCTTTATTAACACTATTAACGTTATTAACATTATCAGCATCATTAAAATTATAAGTTCCATCATCTTGCTTCAAAGTATTTTTAAGTAACTGTTCAAGATCAACAGGAATAAATTGTTGACTAATAAAAATCTTTTTCAATTTTGGAAATGGACCCACACCAAGTGGCATCTTTACCAAATTTTGATCATTATTCACAATCCTTAATTCTTCTAATTCCGGCCAACAAAATTCTTTTGACGGTATATGATTATCCTGAATAAACGAATTTCTTATCTCTACTGATTTCATATATGGTGCTTGCGATTCCAGAGCGGCGAGTATTTTGTGAATAGCATTTCCAGCCATATACGATGAGTAATTGGAAATTACTATATGTTCTAAGGAAAATTGAGATGATATCAATGAGATTGCACCAAGGTTACCAGTATTCAAATCTTGAAGTTTTAATGTTTTTATTTTTCTACAAATTTTTGAATAGTATTGTTCGTATGTTTCATCATCAACACCTTTAGGCATGAACTCTACAAGATTTGATAAACTCGCTCTAGCGTTTGGTAACATTGGTATGACTCTAAGATGATCAACGTTTTTCGTACTATAACATTGTTGAAATTGAAGATCCAATAAATCGAGTTTTATTCCCGCAGCCAAAAAAATCTTGAAAAATTCGATGCTCAAAGTTGGACACCATGCAGCTTTTATTTTTTGTTTCTCTTCAGCTCTGTATTGCGATGTTTTTGAAACAGTATCGTTACTTGCAGATGGTATAGAGATATTAAAAGATGACGTATGATGATAATTGGGTCGTGCGAATCTGGTGCGCAAAGTATTGTTGGTTGATGTATTTTTGAGGTTGAAATTGGTTTCATCAATTATTTGGAGTGGTTCGAGAACCTCAGTGTACCATTGCTCTAAGCATAATATAAAAGTTTCATATTTAAACTTTCGTAAAAAACAAGGATAATAAAATAAACTATTGTTAAATCTATTTTTAGTCGAATGAATATTGTTATAAGAACTAGAATTACAATCACTATCATTCATTTCAACATCAGTGTCATAATAAGTTGGCAAGAGATAATCAGGTAACTTTAATCCTTGAATCATGAGCATGGCTCTTACATCATCACTAAGAAACTTTGAATAAACATTAATAATTTTATCTGACGGTTTCGTAACGTCAGTTAACATAAAGGGTTGTTTCCACAGTATAGGTACTGCGGATTTACACCAATCCATGTTTACTAAAATACATGAATGAAGTGATTTTTTATCGTTTATTAAGTAATTAAAAATATGATCAAGGATTTCTGGAAATAATTTCATTGTCAAAATAAAAATAAAAAAAAACAAAGAAATAAAAGGTTCAAAAAATTTAAAAAATTTCAGTTAAGAGTGATACGGAAAAAGTGTTATCGTCAATGATTTTAAGGCGTACCGATTGTACGTAATTCCCTGTATAACGTTTCACAAATTTAGTGTACGAATTATAATTGTGGTAGACACCGATCTTGTGGCGTAGTATCTGCTATTTTTAGCAAATTATCTTATGTATATCGAACAATGAATGGATTGAATATCGATATACGTATTAACTAAAATACTCAATTACATTCTGAAATTCGGCCGATACTAACTTCGCCCAGCATGCAAATTTCCAAAATGTCCGACAAAATCCGTAATTGCCCATATTTTAGACTCAATTCGAAGAGTCCGAAATTGTCCGAAGCTATGCTATGATTGGTCATATTTTTACACCAAATTTTCGGGTCGGAATGGCCGGAATGCATCGGGGTTAGGGTCGGTGTAAGGTTTGGGTTAGCTATACTGGTTAGCAGGAGATTATCAGCTGGGCATTTTTACTTAATGAACGACTATGGATTCATTAGTAAAATTCTTAGTGATCTTGGGTAAAATTGATCAATTCTGGCCCATCCAACCAGGGTTTCGACTAGTGATGTGCCGCGTATACAGCAGTACACTAAGTGAAATTTTTTTTAGAATATTCTAGAACAAATTATAAAGCCATTCATATCTCAAAAGTTTCCTTATGAAACCGCTTTTTGTATTCTAAGTAAGTTTGCTCCTTGCGAAATTTGTATATAGATAATTTATATATCATGCGTGTACTATACATATTGCACATGCTATACACACTATACACACTATACGTACTGTACGCTAAAAAAATCTGGATATCATATAAATGGCAGATCACTAGTTCCGACGCATTCCAACCCTGAATTTCCTGTATGAGTTGCTCTAATGGTCGAATTTTTTGTTCATAATTCTGTAGTTATGTTAATTACCGTATACTGCATAAAATACGTACATTTGAAAGTTTTGTTTTCGTTCTTCGGGAACATAAGTTATTAAATTTATGTTCCTAAAAAATTTTTAACGTTCCTATAATAAAAATAATAAATATTCTCTCTCTCTCTCTATCTCTATAGGAAAATAAATTATAACTTTTATGTTCCCACTTTGTTCCTAAAAAGGAACATAAATTTTAAATCTAGAATTCCTAAATTTTTTTTTAATGTTCCCGGGAACATTAAATCTTTAACACTGATTCGAGGGGATACTTTATATAGTGCTATACAATAGATAATTGCACATGTGAGCAGCTTCGCTGCCCAGTTTCAACTATGTTAAACTTCCCAAAACCGATATGCATGGTGGACAGATCTTGTATCAGTACTGAGGTTATCATATTTGATGACATTATATTAATACTGTGATCCTGTCAAAATTGATAACTTGTCAAATTTAATCCACCAAGTCTGTTGCCGCTATAAGAATCTAATAATTTATAATGTTTTCAAATCCGATGACCTCTTAACAAAGTCTGTCCACCTTGCATATCGGTTTTAGGAGGTTTAGCAGTATTTAAATTCATGAATACTGTATGTGTAAAAATCATTAATGTATTTTAAATAATTAGGATCATAATGTATCCCATAAAAGAATTGAACGTTTCATTAAAAGATACATACTGTTAAACCTCTCAAAACTATATGCATGGTGGACATATTTTGTATCAGTTTTGTGAGGTCATCAGATTTGAAAACATTATAAACTAGAATTCATATAGAGGAAACAGACTTGGTGGATTAATTTTTGAGATTTGACAGGTTATCAACCTTGGCAGGATCAGTTTTGGGAACTTCACCAGTATTTGAAATAAGTTGTTCAAATTCACATCGTGTCACTCATCATTTCGAAATTTGGAATTCAGATCATCTTATTAAATCGGAAATGAAAAATAATTTCGCCCGAAACATTATTAATCACTATGATTATCATTCGTTTAGTAATCATTGCAATGATTATTAAACCGTAAAATGATAATCATAATGATTAAGAAAAGGTTGCTGTCCAGTTACTTTTCACCAACCCGAGCATGACGGAAGTTCAATTTTATTGGCTACACGTGTGTAAATCGCAGATCCTAAATTGTTAAATATGATTGGCTA
>CAJVPY010000756.1:0-23614 GCA_910591965.1 Dentiscutata erythropus
GTCAAGTTATTCTTGTTTAAAGTTATGAAAAATTTTTATTATAAAAAATTTGCTTGATTTCTATTGACTCAACCCCAAATATTAAAAAAACTTGGTTGTTTGGAATTATATTTTCTTTAGTTCAGTTAATAAATTCTTATTCATTTCGAACTTATTATTATTAGCACTTCTTTCGTGTAATATATTTATTATGAAAGCTTATATTCTAAACCATTTTTATATTTTTTGTTAAGATTTGATAGTTGGCAATACAATTAATAAATATACCAAACATATTGGACATGCATTCAGACGAAATTTTTTAGATGTGTATATTGTAGTATCGTTTAGAAAATACAATCGCAAAAAGAATATATATCATTATCGCTATATTATTAACACGCCAAATCAAAAGTTTATCGAATCGACCAAATAATCATTTGGTCAATTTTTTTTTCCAAAATTTATAAGAACAGTTGTAAAAGAGTATATGTGGATTTTAGCAGATACAAACTTTCAGTGATTTTGAAGAGTTACGAATCATATATTATTATTATTATTATTATTTTGACATTTCTTATTGTAAAATAGATAACATCTTTTCACAGGAAGATGGGTTAGACATTATCTATAAGATTTTACAATAGGAAATATCAAAAACATAGTAAATAATGCATTCCATATTCGAGTCAAATATTCAAATTTCACAAATTCGTCGTAATAAGAGATTCGGCTGTTGACACTAATATTAATAAGATTGATGTTAATAATTTCACTTTTTATATAAATATTTCAATTGATGTATTGATGAAGGCTATGTAAATATTAAAGTAACTGTTTATGAAAATTCTATTTAATTCATGTTAATTTAGTGAGTAAGTATAAAAACATTTCTTAGTATCTACAACTATTTATTATTTAATTTACACTAACAAGCCAGTAGGCATATCATATAGAATAAAATGAAAATATTTGATATGAAAATATAATACAATTGATACAAATATCAGATATATAGTAGTAAGTTTAACATATGGATCTCAAAATACAAAAAACAAATAAATAATTGATAAGTTTTTAATAAAAAAATTTATAAGCTTACCTGGACACCTTATGTTGCTCCAGAAGGTTTATTAGACAAAAAATACAAGTATTATAGTCAATAGTATAGGAGCCATTGTGCCAAAAATATTAACAGGTCAAGACCTTTTGATAGTTATCAATTGATAAACTTGCAGTAAAAGTTTGTATTGGAATGCAGCTTGAATTTGACTTGGACTTCTGGCCATTATATCAATTATGATATAAGATTCAATGATAGATTTTTTGAATTTTCACCTGGTCAATCAGGTTATGATTTTGCTGATGGATCCAATCAAAATACTGTAGAGAAAGAAAGAACATTGATTTTTGTTTCTATTTTGATAAAATTATTCTAATAAATATTTGAATTGGTCTGGTTTTAATTTTTTTTTATTAGTAATATAATAATTTTTTATAGCTTTGTATGACTTGTTTAATCCATATTTTTAATACAAAAAATAAGTGTAAAAGCTTGTTTTCATAATCCTTTATACTAATTTTTTTTACTTATTTTTTTATTAAATTTCTTATATTAATATTCTACTATAATTTTTGCTAAATTTATTAACAAAAAATATTACATAACTTTGAGATTTTATTTAAAAATTGGTTTAATTTAAATAAAGCTTTAATTAAAATTTGAAGTATTTACAGTATATTTGTATTTTTTACATAATGTATAAATATTATAAATAAAAAATAAACTATCAACTGTTTGATTAAACTAATTTAACAATAATTATTTAAATATTTGTTATACAGTATTATAATTGTATAAATTTTTAAATAATATTTAATTTATTTTACAATAATATTAATTTATTTTACAATATTTTAACATTGTTATTATCAATATATAGTATTATTGAATAGTTATCGTTTTTTGACAAAATTCGCTTACCTAACACTAGATCTAAATATTACGTGATTGTACCCGTAACTACAGAACTACAGAACTATAGATATAAGAATCACGTGAACTGATAAGTAAGCACGTGAATTTCACTGTATCTAATGCTAAGCATTGTCCGATTTATACATTATGTATCACACGATTGTGGATTCTCAGAACATTAGATAATAAATAAAATTTCAGAGTACGTATTTTTTTTTTTTTTTGCATGATAACAAAAATTATTTTAAAGTAAAATGTTTATTTATAGCTACAGTTATAAAACATAAATACAACGAAAAAATTCTTATGTATATAATAACAAATATGCATGAAAGAATTTTATTTTATTTACATGTATACATAAAAGTGTATATAAAATGTGTAATGTGTAATGATGCAGATTTTTATTTATTTATATAATAATTACAACGTAAATTTTAAATTGAGTTTAGCATAAATTTGAATTTAAATTTTTATCCTAAAATAATTTTTAAAGTTGGATCAAAATTGGTAATTTAAACCCGAAAATTTTTCAATTTAGATTATATATAATAATAATTAATAATAATAATACGTAAAAAAAAAAATTAGGGGGTGTTAAAAAATGATTTTGTCATAACAATTAAGAGAATTTGATTTTTTTGAAATTTCATAAAACCAAATTTGACCACATCTTTTTAGGTTTATACGTTATAGTATTTTAATGAAAGAAAAAAATAATAATTGTGTCAGATGTAACGGTTACCTTATTTTACTTTTGAAGAAGAATGCATATGATTAAGTTACACTTAAAAATAGTGTATATCAAATTATTATTTATTATTTGATTGTTATGTAAACGAATCAAATATAAAAAAAAATCCAACATGAAACCGTCTAACAAATCACAAGGAAAAAATACTTTAAACAAAAATAAATAAATATTAATAATTATGAAAATATTCGTAAGTTTAACAGGTTTTTGTTTTTATTTATATTTACATATGTTTATATATATTTATATATATTTATATATATATGATATATATATATTTATATATATATGATATATATATATTTATATATATATGATATATATATATATATATATATATGATATATATATATATCATGTACACAAAAAATAGCTCCATATTACTAATATAGGCATTATGAAATTCAGATCATAAACACATTCACAGATGTAATGCTAAAATTCAAAAAATTTTAGATATCGCATGAATTGCACGAATTGTGTAATTTCCCACATTTTTTAGCATACATCTCAACAGATGATATGATACGTATGTAATTGCATCTCTAACTCGTACAGCATAAACATCTAAATAACTGTGTAAAAAAAAATGATTGAAAAATAAAATTCTAAACAAAGTAACTGATATAAGCTGCTTATTTGTTGATGTGATACGAAAACGGGAAAGGCATTACGGCGAATATGCATGAGAAAAAAAAAAACGTTCCGGGTTTTTAACAAGTCTTTCATTTCACCCGGATCCCAAATAGTTCATAACATAACAATTTTTCCAGAATGTATTGTTTTAAGTACTTTTCCTGATGCATTACGACCCGCCACAAAAAAAAATAGATTATTGTACTACAATATAAATTCCTGTCGGAATAATTTATAGGTATAAAATATAGAACTTTCTTAAAAAATTCTCATGATCAATACAGCAATAACGATAGTTTTGTGTGCTTAATTTTTTGGGTTCTGACTTACTGGTTCAATTAGCCTTGTTTCATAACCGAAGTCCGTACGTATAAAAATAATTTTTTTTTTAAAAAAAAAGAATCATTATATCATTGGCTTATATGAAGTTAGTAATTCATTCACAAATTGTAAGGGAATAAAGCAATTGTAGGATATAAATATATCGATTGAATGTTTGTCTTATAGTTAGATAATCAATCCATATAGTAAATGCTGTAAATGCCAATGGTATGTACATGAAACTGGCTACAAAAATGAATAGGCTTTTAAATAATAGAAAAAAAACGGAAAATAATCGGAAAAAGTAATTTATTGGGGTTTTTTTTCTTGTTTAGAAACAACGCCAAGAATTTACATTAGTATCAAAAAGAATCTGATTGAATATAAGGGGTAGGTTCATGTTCCAGGATTTTTATAATTTCATAATCATTTGAATTGAATATTATTGAATATTGAATACTTGTATGGAGAATGTAATTCTTTTCCAGAAAGAAAGATAAAGAGTTGCATACAGCAGATGCAGAAAATCTTGATTCGTAGTTAAGTTTCACTGCAGCCGAATATATTATTAATCTACTTAAAATAATAGTAAATATAATAGTAAATATATATACTGTAATAGTAAATATAATAGTAAATATAATACGTAATTTATAATAAATTAAAATAATAATAATAATAATAATAATAATAATAATAATAAATATATATTGATACTGTATATCAATATCAATATCAATATCAATGTCAATATTAGTAAATATAAATAATATATTAATAATTAATAACAGATAATACGTAATAATAATAACGTAATACATATTTATATATATAAATATAATATAATATAAATAAAATAATATAAAATAAAATAAATAAATAATTGAATGAATGAATGAATAAATAAATGATACATAATAATACATAAATAAATATTCAGCAGTAAAGTTACGTATAGTACTGTACAAGCACAAGATAAAATCAAGAAAAAGGAAAGAAAAAATTAAAAACAGGTGGTAAACAGGTATGCAAGGTAGCATTTGATGCTGTATAATCGTACTTATCATGAATCTTTGATGCAGGAATGGTTGCAAATTTTAGCCTGATTTTTTATAAAAGAAGGTAACAACCGTAAACATAGCAATCCTTGTTTATAAAACAGTCAAATGTTTATTAAGTGACACTCTCAATTCATCCACCTTTTTCCATTTGCACGTGGCAGCTGCATAAATGTTGATAAGCACAAACCAACGTTATTTGTAATACATCAACAATCATAAAGCATGCGCCCCACCTGGCCCCTGGCATACAGTGTTGAAGAATATCTTATTTACAAAACTATTGCATATTTCGATAAAAACATCAACAATCAGTCAATCAAATTCTGTCTGATAAATATGATAGTGGTTGTAGTACTGATGAACGACTTGGTTTTAATGTTTGATGATATTTGGTTGATGACAATTAACTTTTTGTAATACACGGATTTACAACAGTAATACAACTTGTCACACAAAAATCTTTGAATCTTGGACCGCCCAACTTTTTTTTTTACCACGTCTTTTGATGTTTTAACTCTTGTGGTAAAAATCTTCAACTGCATAATTTGAATTACAGACCACAACATATCCATATTTTTTTCTTCATTGTGAAAAAAAAAAAAGGCGTTAAATTATTTCGTGGTTCTTCTCTAACCCATTATAGTTATGTATGAAAAAAAAATGAAATATATATAAAAATAGTTAGTATGTATGCATGCAGTCATGTCATGAATAGAAAGAAATTTTTTGTATAAAAAAAGATCGTTAAAGAATCGACAATATAAATGCTAGTATAAATAAAGCTAGATCATGTGCTTGAATAGAATGTTTATCACTTAATTTAATTTTTTTTTTTTTTTACTCTGCATTGAATAAGTCGGTATGACTAAAAATAATCAAAAAATAAAAAATAATCAGATTTACATTACTACGTACTGTGCTGCTGTACTGCTGTACTAAATCTTATTTAAATTATTTTAAATTATATTTTAAATTATATTTTAAATTATATTTTAAATTATATTTTAAATTATATTTTAAATTATATTTTTTAAATTATATTTTTTAAATTATATTTTAAATTATATTTTTTAAATTATATTTTAAATTATATTTTAAAGTATCAATATTTGATATGCAATTTTTTTTATTTATTTATATCAGATATAAATTCCTACTTGCGTTATGTACTCATTATGTACGTACGTGCTTCTGTACGTTACGATTCTCAAAAAACATTAGTAACCGAGAATCCAAATTTCACAGAAGAATTACGCGTAGAAGATAAACAGACATGCTTGTATAAGATATGCAAGATTACGTACTAGATATGGCCACGATGTCCGATATATATTAACATTTTATTGTTAGCAGTTTATGTGTAACAATTATTTATAACCAATAATTGGTATTTGCATAATCAAAAAATTCTCGTTCCTTTACGGATAATCTATACCACTAAACAGGAATTTGTCAAGTATTAGTCAAAATATGCATATATGTAGTAGCATATAGCATATATGATGTAGTAATTGTTGTTGTTATACAATATACAATATAATTATTTCTTTTATTTTATATAATTCCTTTATTTTAAGTTTTATTTTACACAATTAGCATAATTAGCATTGATTGTCTAAATATACTACATTGATGACCTAATAATTTTAATATATACTTTGCTTTCATCCATAAATAATCTATTCATGCAACTCTGCAACTCATTAGGCTATACCGATACTGATAAAAACCTTGATTTCTAAAAAGGAATCTGCATTTTTCAATTTACATGTTTGGTTAGGTGGCGACTTTGATGAATTTTTTCTTTATGATCTTTTTTTATGTTATTTTTAATGCTAACGCTAACTTTTCATTCATGTTGCGTAATAGAATTTCTTCATTATTCGATTATTAAAATGACATCATTTCCTGCCATTAATCATTGCTAGATATAGTACTCGGTTTAATGGTTGGTGCACGATACTAATGTCTTACGTATGTACTTACGTACTTATTTACGTATGTGCGTACCGTACTGTACGTACTGTACTGTACTGTACTTACACTACCGGAATGTAAATAATTTTTTAAAATAAAAATAATAATATTTATGAATAAATGCGTATATTTTTTCCATTTGTGTCTTTGTATTGTCCCGATTATTTGAAAAAAAAAAAGAAGCATTCGTGAACTCGAAATATAAATCTTGCTGCAATCTGCAAATTATGTGCTTTAAACCTTATCATCTTTTATGTTTAACGAAATATGAAAAAAAAAAAAAACCTTTTTCTATTTCCCGTAAATATTTATGCCGTGTTTTCTTTAACTGCAGAAGTGTTAATATGTAGAGATCTGTTAGGTGCAGATTCATTAAACTGTGGTATCGGCATTTTTTTTTTTTTGTTTCATCTGTATGTGCATTTGTAATGATTTGCAAGATACACGAATATAAACACTTTATAGAAATGTAAAACGAATATCTGCACGAAACGTAGGTACGTATGTATGTATGTATATGTATGTACGTATGTATGAATGTACTTACATATCTGATATGTACGTACGGATTTATGCGTATTCGCGTGTAGAAGTGTTTTTTAGGTTCGGTCGTGTAGCATTTGGTTTTCTTTTTTCTCGTGATTCTCTTACTGTTAAATGCGAACAATTGACTAATTATAATTGTGTAATATTAAAAATTATTAAAAATCAATTGTTTAATATAATCCATATATTTTAATTTTATGTAATCTAAATTTTTATGTTGTGCGTGGGATTTTCGAAATTTATCATTTGTCATTGAACGATCGGCGGAAAAATATGATAGGAAAAACGTATGTATATCTGATACATTATCATGGTTACATATAATAAAACAAAGGAATAGAAAAAAAAAAAAAAAAAAAAAATTGGTAACGCAGGATTTTGCATATCAAAGGTACATACATCGTACGTATGTTACGTATGTAAGTGATTACAAATTTATATGCATTGATAAAGAATTAGTCTGCCACCTTGACATGTTTTTTATTCTTATTCTTTCTAAATATTGTACGTACTGTACGTAGAATGAGTTACTTAATGAGTTCAAAATGATAATCCGATAACGCTATCAAAGTAATCTTTAGAATGAAAATCCCTGAAAGATTATGCTACTTATTCTAATTATATCATTCCTATTTATTCGGCGTTATTATGAAACCCAACAACATCCTCGTGATCACTAAGCGACTTGATAAACTTGTTAAGTTTATCTAATAATTCTTTGTCATCATTATCAACTTTGACAGTAGTTGAAGGTATGTATCCATTACTCATACTAGTAACTTCATAGTTATATTTTGTTATCAATTCTTGAGAAATTATATTAACAGATGAATTGGGGCACCTAATCTAAAATTTCATGAATTTTATTAATAAAAAAAAAAGTCGTAAAATCATGCGTATATTTCAGTATTTGTAATTTGTAAATACGTATACCTCTAATACATTATCTTCCAATTCTTGTATATCTTCAACACCATATATTTCGATTGCATTGTCTATCATCCTGTCAAGGACATCCTGTGTGCTACCTGAATTAAACTGGATTGTACCTTCACGCAGTTATCGTGTCAAATAAAGATTTTTTAAATCATATTATAATCACTTCCATTAATTCTTATGCGTACCTTTCTTTTCAAACATCCAAGATACGTTTGACATTGACCCTCTTATTAGTAATATAAAGATAAATTAGAAATTTGATTCATTTCATTGAATTTATTATAAACATTTTTCATACCCGCTTTTAGTAAAAAGATTTTTTATTTCTTTTACAGTTCTATTTTTATTATCTGTTAACGTATCTCTTTACGAATATGTCTACATTAGCTTTTAAAGATAATAAAAATTGATATCAGTCAAACATTCTTAAAGAAAAACAAACCTTTACATTATAAATGCGATTCCACCCGGTCCATAACCTTCATAAATTACGCTTTCAACACAATTTTCATCTTTGCCTTGGCCAAGCGCCTTTAAATATCACAGAATAAATTTTAATATTTTATTATACCAACAATAAAACCACATTGAACCTCATTGAATCTCATTGAATCTCATTGAATCTCATTGAATCTCATTGAATCTCATTGAATCTCATTGAATGAAATCTGAAAAAAAAATACCCTTTTGAATGCATTTTCCACATTATCTTTAGGTAAACACGCCTTTTTTGCTTGTGCTAATGCCGCGGCCAGGCGAAGATTCATACTAGGATCTGTACTCCCACCGACTTGAAAAAAAAATTGAGTAAAAAAGTGGATAATAGTAATGATAGTAACAATGCGTACTAATAATAATTGTAATAAAAATAGACGGATACTATAAATACAAACTTTTTATAGAAAGTTGAATTTCTTTGGTAAGTTTTGCAAATAAGTTACCACGTTCAACGTCTTTGGCTCCTTTAACATGTTTTACTTTACTCCATTTATTGTGTCCCGAAAATCTTTTTTGCCCCGAAAGAACATTATAAAAATTAATAAGGTGTGAACAATTTAAAGTAAAAATATTATGTAAAGAACGTGAAAGAAGACCGTTAGATATCGTTCTGGTATGAAGCATTACGGGCATTATGCTTAAAGTTTTATTCATTATTTGGGTCAAATTTATCCACTTATGTTAATCAATCAATCAATGAAAAATTGGCCAATTAAAATTTATAATCACATATTGTCACCTGAATTATACCTGATACGTACTGTACGTACTGTACGTAACAGATAACGATAAGCTCTACCAAAACCAAAGTTTTTTTAATCTTAATATCGAAACTTTAACGTTAATAATTTGATTACTGTTAATAAAACTCTATTTTTTCTATAAATAAATTTAAAATTTTTAGTTTAAACTAATTTATCGTTATAATTTGTTACAAATTTACTAATTAAAAATTTTTCATATAATCTTATATATATATTATGTTATAGAAACTGGATGTTTTCTGACTATATTCGGAGTGGGGCTTATAAAGTAATATGTAATTTATAATGAACTGAGGATTTTAATAGTCTGCTTAAAATTTGTTCTAAGAGAATATACCATTTTTCGTGAGTATTGTAATAGATTAAAATTGAAATCTTGTATAGCTGGTAGTAAAAATATACAAGCCACCAAAAATTAAGATTTTGGGGTGCATTAGGAGTCAGCTCTAAGAGTAGAATTTATAATAAACAAGTAGGGTTTTAGAAGGTTAAATAGAAATCTTTAAATTTCATTTGAATCCGATTTCATTTTTGATTCGCGATATAAAATTGACCCGGCCCAAGATCAACGTAATTTGACCCGGCACTATGAAACGGTGAATATATAAATTTTTATATTGTATATGTAATTTGAAAAAAGCCTAATCTTAATTAAAATTACAAGAGAATTTGATTTGATTCTAATTAAAGTTTACTCAAAACTTCTCGAATGGTGGTTTCTCACATTATCTATTATTTTATTTATCAATACCAACTAATAATCACGATGTATAGATAAGCAGATTGTAATTAAGAATTAAATTTATTTAATCGTATAAAATTTGCCTAGTAGTTTAGGTAGAATGTTATTAGCCGTTAGCTCAGTTAAAATAATTTTTAGGTAGATTCAGTTCAAACAAACAGAGTTAAATAAATAGAGTTAAATAAAAAAAAAAAAAACTTTCAAAATTAAATATGAATTAATAAAACTTTAAAATATGTTAAATCATTTATTAAAATTTAGATATGACAATAATTTGATTTTTATGTTTATCTTAGAATTCAGCGTCTAGAGTAAACATATTATCGGAAGGGTCGTTCTGGGATGATTTACTCATAACACCTGCTTTTTGATAATCTGATACACGCTTTTCAAAGAAATTAGTTTTACCCTGCAAAGAAATAAGATCCATGAAGTCGAATGGATTTTCAACTTCATATATTTTACTAAAGCCAAGTGCTACTAACAAACGATCAGCTACGAATTCAATATATATCTTCATTAATGTCGCGTTCATCCCAATTAGATTTACGGGTAAGGCTTCGGTTAAAAATTCTTGTTCAATCTTTACAGCTTCAGTAATAATTGCTTCAACAGTTTGCTTTGATGGTCGATTACGTAAATGAGTGAAAAGTAGGCAAGCAAAATCACAATGAAGTCCTTCGTCACGTGAAATTAGTTCATTGGAGAAAGTTAATCCAGGCATCATTCCTCGTTTCTTAAGCCAGAAAATTGACGCGAAAGCCCCCGAAAAGAAAATTCCTTCCACGGCTGCAAATGCAATTAGACGTTCTGCAAACGATGCTCTATGATCTGAAATCCACTTGAGAGCCCAATCTGCTTTCTTTCGAATACAAGGTACTAATTATAAAAAACGAATAATTATTTTAGCTATAAGGTAAGTTTTTAAATTTTTTATTATAAATAATTATTAACTATTTACTGGTTTCAATAGCATCAAATAAATACTCTCTCTGTGCTGGATCCTTGATGTAAGAGTCAATCAAAAGGGAATACATTTCCGAATGAATATTTTCGATCATGATTTGAAATCCATAAAAACATCTTGCTTCCGGAATTTGAACTTCGTTGCTAAAACGTTCAACTAGATTCTCATTAACAATACCGTCGGAGGCGGCGAAGAAAGCCAAAACATGAGAGATAAAGTATTTTTCATCATCATTAAGTTTATATTCCCAATCGTTCATGTCTTTGGAAAGATCGACTTCTTCGACGGTCCAAAACGATGCTTCTGCTTTCTTATACATTTGCCAGACCTATTAAATATTCAATTATAAACAATAGAAAAAAGATATTACCAATTATTATTTAAATGATTATTTGTAATTATAAAAAAGAAAGAACTTACATCATGATATTGGATAGGAAACAAAACAAATCTTCGTGAGTTTGATTTCAGTAAAGGTTCGTCTTCAACGTTTTCAACGTTGTTAATTTTTGGTTCTTTATCAATAATTAAATCCTCTTCTTTTTTCAGAGGAGGAGAAGAAACGTTAAAGAGTTTAGAAACATTCACACCCATGCTGTTTTCTTTATTCTGACTTGAGTCTCTAAGAGATTTCTTTGACTTTTTGTGCGTCGCATCTTTAAGAGGTTTCCTGGACTTTGAATGAACAGTATATTGTTGCATTGGGTATAATGGATCCATGGTCGCTTACGTTGAAATGTTTTTTTTATTTTATTTTAAAAATTTTAAAAAGAGATATTTTGTATAATTTGAATTTCTACGATTTTTACTCAAAGAGAAACGAAGGGATATTTATACCTCTTCTATCCCCTGATCTAATTTATTATTGAACCATTAATGGTTGGATAAAATCGTGTCATATGCAGTATCAAAACAATGATTTCTGATCGCGATCTGTGTGTGTTTTTATTTATAACAAACTTTTTTCGGATAATTCTAAATACCCCGATCGGCATAGGTACCTTCGTCAGATTTAAGTCAGTGTCTCATGTGAATTGCATTTGATAGGTCCCAACAGTTTTTACGTAGTACCAATGAAAATTTTACTGATTGGTCGATCAACATAATGCGCGAAAGTGTGAAGATATTTTTTACTTGCTTATGAGCCTAGGATATAAGTCAGTGGGAGAAATAAGAACCCGAATAATTAATCTTCATTTTTCTATCATTTGTTTATTCAGTCAAAAAATTTAAAAGGTTGAATTCCTTCAGAATTCAATTTCTTAAATTTTTGTTGATTATTAATTATCACGATTCGAATCATGAATTGTGAGATTCGCGAGTCCGCAGTTGTAAGAATCTGGTATCCAAATCTGCTTTTATAGATTGTAAATTCGAATAAATTGATATCAATCACATGATTCGAGTACTCTTCTGAGTAGAGATTGTACCCGGATAAACATTTTTATTATGTACCCGGATAATCGGGTAATTTAATAATACCTGGGTAGAGACAGGTACAATCTCTACTTCTGAGTAAAACACGAATTGAGACGAGTCTGCATCCTTGTATTATATTATTTAATTACGTATAAATGATATAATAAAAGAATGTGGCAACAAATATACGATTTTTTATATATACGTACGTATCTACTATTATTTCATTCTAAATAATCATATCTACTATTATTTCATTCTATCGGCGATTTGCAGAATGGGTCTAAATTAGGGTCCTTGGATTTAACAATTGCAGAATGCATAATAACCGAAATTTTGGGACAATCGCATTGTTAAAATATATGGACCTTAATTTAGATCAATTCCGCAAATTCGTCAATATGTCATTTCCTAATTACCTTTTTCATGAATACATTTTATTGTTTGATGGAAGACAATTTATTTATTTATATATAGATTTTTTTAAAAAAGACGGAATTTTTTATTCTGATTATGATTCAATAAAATAGTTTGCAGTGATGCTCAATAAAAATATAAAACCAAAAAAAAAAAAAAAAAAGAGAAACAGATAATATAAGTTTTTAAAAAAAAATAATAAATTGAAAAATGCTAGATCTTAATGATTTCAACGCCTAATTTGGCCTAATTTGGTGTTCTTGGTCCTCGCCTTTGAGGTAATGGTTTAGCTCCAGGACTAGGTGTTCGCTGTTGTCTCCCTGAATAGGGTATAGGTGGAACTCTACCACCTCTAGGACTCATAGAACGACGCCTTAATATAATATATGAATGTGTATTAAAAGTCATTATGTAATATCATTATTTCACTCAATAAATAAATATATATATATACCTGAACATTCCAGGGCGAGGAGATGGTGGTCTCATCGGGTGTGGTCCCATCATTGGATCAGGATAACGAGAATGTGGTGGTGGAGAACGACCACGATAAACAGGTTGTATTGGTGCATCTCTATTATAAATACAATAAAATGAAAAAAAAGAAAAGATAATTAGATAATTAACAAAATTTAATTATCGTTAATTACCTTAATCCTCTATCATAACTTCCACGGCGTTGTAGAGGAGATCCTGTTCGGCCTCTAGGAGGATATGGTACATCAGGTGGTGGTATTTGTCGTCGTTCATAACCATCTCGCTCGTAACCATCTCGTGGAGGAGGATAATAATTACGATCGTAATTGTCTCTATTATAACGCTCGTATTCACGATCAGGATAGCCTCGTTCGTAAGGTCTATCTTTCTCTCTCTCATAAGGTCTGTCATAGGAGCGATATTCTCTTCTATATTCCACCTCTGGAGGTTCTCTACCATAACGATCGTATGGTCGATCGTATCCTCCACGTTCAATAGGTGGTGGAATTGGATACCTTTCATCTCTATCGTATTTTTCTCGGTTTTCTCTAGCATTGTATGGTTCCCTAACATAGCTGTCTATTCGACGATCATCGTATCGACCACCTGGTTTACGAGAAACAAGCTCGCGAGGGGCGCTAAATGACATCAATTGTTTAAGACATAAGCATTTCTCAAGGTGCTAATGTTGACTCGTGGAGCAGCAATCTCAAAAGCTGATGAATGACCCATTTTTGATTTAATAGCACAGTGTGACATGCCTTAAAAATGATTATAGTTGCCAATACCCTGCTCTTATTCCATGAGTAAAGCTGTCAGCCCAATGACCATGACGGTTGCTTACCTAGTACATTCTCGTGCCCAATGACCGACTTGACCGCATTTAAAACATGTATCACTGGATTTTGCTTCTCTGAATTTATTAAAGTTTCCGTTCTTTTCGGCGTGAGCAAACTCAACACGAAGCTGAGACCCCTGAAAGTCGGATCCATGAAGATGACTAATTGCTTCATCACACATGCGACGTTCTTCATATTCCTTTTCATTGATTTTATGTTGCAGTTATGTCAGTACCAATACTATTTACAACGATCGTTCAGAATTCCTCTGCATAATGCTATCCTAATGCGCCCAAAGGATTTCTTAACATAGATGACCGACGAACGGTATACAAATAAAGCACCCCTTTTTTTTCCTTTTTTTTTTCTTTTTTTTTTTTTAACAATTATTAATTTGGGAAATCCTTTGGACGCATGCGACACTCGCGGGCCACTGCGGCTCCACTTTGTCAACAGTTAACAAGTGCTCATCACCATAGAGAAACGCTTACAATGAATCCGTAGTTTCCTTTGAGTTCCATGTTAACTACGGTGCCAAACTTCAAAAAGCATTCTTTGATATCTTCCGGTCTTGCTCGTTCCGGAAGGTTACCGATGTAAATTTTTACTCCCGCATTTGGCATCATGAACCTTCTCCTTTAGATTTTAAGTGGAGTCTAATCGTAATCGTGGTAGTGATTGATATTGGGCCCTCAGAAATATCTATATGTTTAATTCACGTAATTGAGATTCCAGAGAGAGATACATTGTGTTTGTCAGCACCTTTAAACAGACTGCTAGATAAAGATCTGTAACGAACGAGCATTGAGATAGGTTGCCAAGTTGATATATCCCTCTAAAAATGACTTGTTTGAACTAATTTTTTTTCCGCAAGACAATAATGCCAGAATCAAATTGTGCAAAGTTTGCAGTACTAATAATGAACTAAAAGTTTGCTGTGATGACAGCAAAGAAACTGAGGCAACCTTTGATATTTTATGTAGCACCAACAAATGATAGCGATATTAAATTGAGAGTAAAACTCGTTGCTAAGCTTTTGCCTTGCCATGTTCTTGTCTTGAGTTGAACGCTCAAAGTTACCAGTTGTACGTGTACTTTTTAAAGTGCGTATGTATGTTCTTACCGTTACTTTAATTTATTAGCACGTTCTCTTATAATTAAAAGAACTAACTTTTCCCCTTAAAAATCGGCCTCTTTATACTTTTTCCTGTTATTTGAAGTAATAAGAACTCTCCTGCTATTCTCACCCTTTCGCAAGGTTCAGGCGTTTCGCTAAGATAACCAGTTATAGTCACTTTAAGATCCCGCCGTGAGCTGAATTCAATCGCAAAGTTGCTTGTGTAAAGAAACTATTTCGTTTTTTTATATTATAAAAAAGTGCATAATTTATACTAATGGAAATGCAGTGTAACTATCCAATTTCCCGTTTCACATGATTTACAAAATTATTCAGAAATTTTGAACCATGTTTGGAGATAATATGTACGTCCTAAATGGAAGCCTCCGGACATTCCGCGACCTCAACACCTAGGTGCATGCGAGGAATAACATTAATTCACGTTGGGAAACGTATTTATCGCGTTCCTACCACCTCGATTCCGAATAACACTATCGCAAATCATACGACGTTAGGTAGTACTAATTTGTTAAACTGTTCATCCAAATATTAAGCTCAAAAATATACTTTTATGATTCATAGCCCGTCAATTTTCGGCTATTGAAAGTTCCGAAGCTAAAAATGAAAATAGAGGTGAAGCAGTAGATAATAAAGACAAAATATTAAGTGAAGAAATTACAATTAGTTTCACATATCCTCAACATCTACAAAAATTTATATTTGGTAATTTTTTGATAATTTGCATTATCTACGCGATTTAACTTAAAAAAGACTAATTAAAAGTAATTACGAAATAGGAAAGAGCGGGTCTACATTAAATCAAATTCAACGCGATTCGAAAACTACAATCACAATACAACGCGGTGACGATAATGTTGGTAAATTGCAGTTTTATAAATCATATAGCTGATTGTTAATATCAACTAAGTTTTTATTTTGTATTTAGTAATTAAGGGTACAAAAGAAAATGTGGAAAAGGCTAAGAAACGTATAGAAAATGTTGTTAAATGGGTGAGTCGATTTTCTTTAATCAAATTTAAAGAACATACATAAACTTTAATGCTTAATGATAAACAATATAATTTCAAGGGAGTTGACAGGTTGCAACCAACTCATTTTATTTCTCTACCGCTTACGGACCCACTCTTTCAGCAGAAAATTGCTGATTTCCAATCAGATGTAATTTCACTCGCTATTCCCAATATAGATAAATCAATATTTATCAGACCACCTTCATTACATCTCACTTTGGGTGTGCTAAATCTACATATGAAAGAGGACATTGAAAGTGCTGTACGATTGCTTAAAAGTTTAAGCGCAGAGATTTATGACTTGGTAGGCACACAATCTGTAGTTGCCAAGATGCTAGGAATAGCAATCATGGAAAATGACCCTGGTAAAGAACTTTGAAATTTAACTTTATTATTTCACAATGCTGTAATTATATATTAACTTTTACTAACATGCCATTCGATTTCTAGAGAAAGCGAATGTTCTATATGCAAAGGTAGATGAGTCTGAAGGTCGAGACGTTATTATTAAAATAGCAGGTGCGTTAACATATATATAAATAGGTTGATATTTATGCGCGTACCTGACATGTTTGATTCAATTTAATTTTCATATTATTCAATAGAATTTTTAACAACCAAGTTCACGGAAGCAGGTTACATGAAGAAGGAAAATCGTCCATTCAAGGTTTTTACAAATTCATCAATATTTCTATATCACATTTATTTCATAAGTAACTTACCGTGCATACAAAACATCTTTAACGCGCTCATTTATAGCTTCATGCAACATTAATAAACACTAGTCACCGAAAGTTCGCAAGTAAGGATAAATATAAACGGAATCGTCGAATACCATTTTCTGCCATCCAAATTCTTAATAAATACGCAGATTTTGAATATGGAACAAGTAAGATTGAAAAAATTCATATTTCAAAAATTGGTGCTCACGATGAAAGTGGGATGCATAGGAGCGAAGGACATATCAATTTGCCATAGTGGAAATACCCAATGTTATATTAATTCATTTTCCATGTTACTCTTGGAATGAGTACCATCAGTCACTGCTTATAGTACCCGGATCTTATTCAAGAACTCCATTTTTAAGATTGAATGGTACCCTTAGGTACTTGGCTAAGAATCGGGTACTATATTCTAGATATATCACCAGACCTTATTCAATAAATAAGCTGGTATGGATGATGAGTAATATCTTGGGTTTTAATCATGTGTGTATTATTTTCGGGACTTAAAGTAGTGTCCAATAATTAGATCTAATCATTTGACACAAATTACGAAACCGAAAGATTTAATTTTAGTGAATAATAAATAATAGATTCAAAATACTGTATTAAATTTAAAATGTTATTTACTACTAACGCTTGTGATAACTTATATATAATTAAATAAGACTTTTTATTAGTTAAATTTTTTATGATATGGACATATTTTCCGACAACGTATTTTTTTTCTATGAAAACACGTACTAGTATCCATGTAATTTTTATCATGCATGTGAATAATTTTGGTAAAAATTTTTATAAGGGTGACATTAAGAATATCTATTAGTGCTGGCAAAACTTTTGTAATGCCGGTACAACTATTTAATGTAAAGTTACAATGTAACGTAAAATTTAGAGTCTGTAGATTAATGCAGGCCGATGTCGATCAATCAGCTCGAATTACAGTTATTCATTCTAGGACAACTGAATTAACACATGATTAAGAAAAAAAAACAATAACACAAGAATCATTTTGAGTTAGAATTTGAAATCAGAGTCAGAATTATTAGCCATTTCCTTACGCGGCTAACCCACTTGATCACTCATTCATTTAATCGAGCATTGATACTAATAAACAAGTGTTAACAATATGCTTAATAAAAACAAATTTGTTAAAATTTTTAAAATTTTTAACACTTAGTATAAGATGCCTTTATGAGCTTTTTGAAACTATTACTTATAAGTAAAGTTGGCAGGTAGGGTTTTTCGGATCAGACAAATAATTTAAAATAAAGCCGAGTATAGAGAATTCTCCTTATTGCAACAGCAATGATTGATATAATCACTACTACAGTATTAAAATTAAAGCGAATAAAATTAAATCCTTGCAATTAAATTATACAAAATATAATTAAATCCTTACAATTAAATTATACAAAATATAATTACGATATAGTATTTTATTCTTGCTTTGATGTATAATGAATTTAAAGTACGTATCGATCATTTCATTTCAAACCTTAAATCGGGTTAAGTACTGTCATAGGCGATCAGGAATTATTTTTTTCACAACAGTTACGTAAAATGGTCTCGATTTAGGATTGAAATGAAATAATTGTCTGAAAAATTATTTAATATCGATATTGCAGCAAACATTTGAATCGGTAGGCTATGGGGAGCGATGAATCAGAGATCAATGGATCCGGTTATCATTGGCCACTGCTTATCCTTACCAACTGTTTCTTGAATAAGATCCGGGAATAACTACGCATATTGATTGACTAATTTTAATATAATACCGTAAAACGCTGTATAAGGTACCCGGGTATCTTACAATTCACACGATAAAAATTTGATTTGTACCCCGGTACAAATCAAGGGGATACCTTATACGGCGTTTTACGATATATCCTCCAAATACAATACCTGGTTCTTCACACAGTACCCACCTAAATCTGATTTGATTCTAAATCAACTTTATTTGATTTGATTCTAAATCAACTTTATTTGATTTGATTCTAAATCAACTTTATTTGATTTGATTCTAAATCAATTTTATTTGATTTGATTCTAAATCAACTTTATAATTTAATATGTGCGAAAAACTTATTAATTTCTTGTATCGATATTACTGTACTAGTGGAATTAAAATAAAAATCAAATTATAGTTAGATGATTATAATTATATGTTATTAAAATTAAACTACTATCAGATTTTGATAATATTCGAACGTTTTGTGTTTATTCTTTTTAACACCCAATTTCTTTATATTAATGACCAACCATAATTATTCCATCATCACCCATGACTTGCTTTACTTTACTGTTACCAATTTAATCATTAATATAATAAACTACGTTGTAGATCTGCAGCTTGAAGCGAAATTTGTTCCAATATTGTATTTACGTCAATCGGTAGTATTTTCACGTTAGTAAAAATATAGGGCAATTTAGGAATTTTAGGACATCCAAAGCAAATCTTTTTATTTTAGGATAATCCATCTTTACTTATAAGATATTGGATCATGCGACAATATCGATGTTATTGTGCAATTACGATCATGTTTTACAAGCCATTATTGGTTAACTGAGTTTTAATTCGAGATTGTTGTGCTTATGTAATAACGTACAAAAAAATAACAAGAAAAAAAATCCGAGTTTGCACGATAAATAAAAATATCCGGTATTGCTGTATTGTGCGTGGTAAGGATTTACTCAGTTCGGGACTTACGTTAGTCAACACGTCATAAATGACTAGTTATCATAGTTTATGACGTGAGTCAATATGGTTAAATCCTAACCACTTAACATCCGCACAATACAGCAATACCGGATATTTTTATGTAACACAAATGTTGGTTTTTATAATTTTTATAAAAAAAAAAAAAAAAAAAAAAATTTAGATGATTATCCCTATTTCTTAGCAGTTACGGCGTTATACTGTTATTAGTAGGTTCAGGGTTCGAGACTTAATGCCTGCGTAATTACGGTATTAGCCCGCTAATACTGTAGTATGGCAGTTTTCATTTCATAGAACGGACAACCATTAAGTTTCCCCGGAAACTCTAAAACCAGTAAGAGCGCTAAACGCGACATTTTTTTATTAAATTTGAGCATTTTTTGGCCTGAACTCTTCTAAATTCTGATCAAATTAAATTTTAATTTTAATTTAATTTTAATTTTGGGCAGAATTTAAAAAAGTTTGGGCCACAAAATGTCTGAAAATTTACTATTAACTCAACTCGTCTACGTATATAGATAATTTTAGGTAATTCAATAAAAGGTATTGTTAAAATCTTTACTTTAGCAAATAATTTGAAGAAAAAACTTCCCAGAATTACTCAGTAGGGCCGAAAGAAAGAAACAAACTGGATTCCATGTTATGTAAGTACTGAAATAAAAAAATTGGCTTTGTTTGGCCTAAACATAAAAAAAAACGGAGTGTTAAGCTTCAACGAATTAAGTAGTGTAATGTTATTGACTATTGCTATAGAGTATATAGCGCGATGCAACTTGACTTTTGTTCGTTATTTTGTTAATTTCCGGGTTTACACCATATATATACTATACTATACACATAAATAATGGTTTTTTTAAACTTATCTACATACAGATATATATATATATATTATATAATTAAAATGATTATCTAGATATACTGTACGTACGTACTTACAGTACAGAACTCATTAAGATATGCTTACAAAAATCATGTGTATGCCATTACTAGTTCTAATAACAATCAGGTTTAGAGGTAGCTTTTATAAACTAATAATTTGGGGTTTATAATAATTATATATTAATTAATATGTTGGTGCATTTAATTAGTCTAACAATCAGTCCGTCCAGTTCATACTAACAGCCCTGGGCCGTAGTCCGATCTAACTTTTTAAAAGACTAGACCCTAGTTTAGATTACTTTTTTGCTTATGCCTATTCAACGCTATAATTTTCTTTTTTTCTCAAGTATGCTGCGGTAGGGTTTGACTTGACTGGTTCACGATGGTACGTGATCACAGGTCACGAAATTCACACTTTGATTACTTATTTAGCAAGATACAGAAGATAGATCTTAATATATGTAATTATATATATATAAATTGTAAAAATTACGCAGATATTTTTAGAACTTCGTACAACATAGCATTATTCTCAAGGCTAATCACAAATGTATTAAGCCATATTTATGGTATATTGTAATTTTGTACGTTATCTGTTTCTTGCTAAATAAAGTAACCGGAGTGTGTATTTGTCAAAAAATATGCCCAAGTATATTGTAAAGGCCACGCTTTATTTGATCTAAACTATTTTAGGTAAAAGATGAAAAAAGGCGAAAAAAAAACGTGTTAGTTGTACGTACTAGGTTGGAGAACACGCACCACGATTTATCAGATCAGCTGGAATTTTTCTGATATAAAATGACGTATACACGTACGTACGTAAAGTACACACAAATAGTACACACATAAAGATATTATTCAAAAAATGCAGAACTTTGACGTAGAAACACTCGTATTTGTCTGTTATAATTTGCGGCCATCAGATCTTCTTTCGATGGCATGCGTGTGCAAATATTTCAACCGTGTTTTAAATGAACATATCAGTCCAGTAGCAGAATTAATATGGGAAAATTCTAGAGACAAGTTTACAATTTTTAAAGACCAAGACCCACCGGAAGCAATGACCCAAAAAACCTTTGCAAAGTTATTAACATTTGAAAAAGGTTGCCAGTTTTGTAAAACTAAAGAGGAAACGTTGACAGTCTACTGGATCCCAGGTGTTCGCTCCTGTTTTGAATGTATGGTCCCAGGAGTTATTTGGTAAATTAATTTACTATTTTAAACACATATATATTTTTTTATAATAATTTGAATCCGAATAAAATTTTATTAATCATATTTAATAGTCTTGATATACTCCAATCAACTTTTAAACTCAATGATGAAGTTCTTGGACTTGTATTACCAGTAACACCAAGTTTATCAGAATCTCCACATTATTGGATCGACCAGGTTAATAATACTATCGCGCATCTTATGGATGCTGATGATAATAAGCTATGCGAGATAAATAACTTAAGAATTGGTATGGGAGATAAATGTAGAGAAGTCCAATACTATGAAAGATGGATGTCCAAATTACGTAAAACCCACCTTAGAAAACTTCTTTCAAGATTCCACGCCGAAATTAAGGAAGAAACTTTATTCGAAGTGCAGGAAGATTATGAATACAAAACATTGAAGAACGAAATAGAAACTAATCCTTTTTTGGTACAGGATTATGGTCCACAATTCGAACAATATAAATCAAGGATTTTACAAATTGCACGAAGAATTACAGAGAACAAGATAATTCAAACCCAAAAATTAGTCATAAAATATCTAAAAAGATTAACATATGGTTCTAAGAGAAATTCACCAAAACAAACTTTAAGTATTCGGGACAGAAGATATCGATATTTTTCTTTATGTAATAGCTTTCGCAATCCACCGGATATAATAAACGATGATCAATTTTTAACAAATCTTTTGAGAGAAGCAGAACAATTGGACGCGTCAGGAACTGTAGTTCCAAATTTTCTCGAAGTTGATGGTGCGCTAAAAGTTGGAACTTTAGGTACAAGGCCGGTCTTTCAATGTTGCATTTGCAACGATCATAAGTTTTTTAGTAAGAACCAAATCAGAAAACATTTTAGAATTCATGGCAACTTTAGTAATGTAAAAGTGAATATTAACGCGGTAATAAAGAACCTCCATAATATTTTTTTTTAATTCAGGTAATATAATGGTCGGGGTATCAGTGCCTAAAATATTATAAAATTTCTGCGATTTTCATATTAATTTTAGATTTAGATTTATCCTATTAATAACTTTAATAAAATTCCGGATACATCTATTATCATGATAGTTTTCTCAAAACGAATTTATATTCTCTACTAACCTTCTATATTTATGAAAGAAATTTGTTACTTTACCTCTCTCAAAAATCTCTTTCGTATTTGTGCTATGTGGTTTACCCAAAGATATTGTTACGTAGTATGAACTCAAACAAGCTAGATATCTATAATATTTTTATCAATCTAACTAGAATTAGATTCTTACACGCGCTGTTGCGTCTTTTAAATTTTAAAGGAAATAATTTCGAAGATCCGTGAGCGTTCTGATATTCCGGAGAACAATAAAAAGCCATTACATGCGTTACTATCTTGCTTTGTTTTAATCGACTACTGAAAGTTAGCCTAAGATAAAATGCACGTACGTATGAATGTACGCACTTATATGACATTTCGGATAGTTTTGTGTGACAATGTATTGTTTAAACAACAAGTAATGATCTGCTTATCTATTACAAAATCGAATTTACTAGTGGATTCCTTTATGTCAAGAAAATCCCGGGCTAAGGATCTACAAAAATTAGGCTCGGAGCCAATAAAAATTGCAGGATCTTGCAGA